>CAIGRP010129154.1:0-27497 GCA_903798385.1 Fraxinus cuspidata | reverse complement strand
AAGTCATACATTTTGATGCTAGTCAAACAGCTAAAATGGGATAAGTCAAGGATCAAATTGCTACACACATGTGGGATGACTACTCAAGACGTCGTACATGATTCCGTCATTTTATTTTATATTTTGTTTAGTATCTACTTTTTTTGTCAAGATACGTAAACTTCTAATCGTATTAATTGAACTGTTTTGCCAAATGTAATTTATGTCATGTTTTGCATATCTAGAAAAAATATTTTAAAATTCAGCAACTTCAAAATTTATATGTTATTTAATACAGTATACAAAATTAAACTATTATAATTAATTGAATAATCATATTTCTTGAATAAAATATTATAAAAAAATTCTCAAAATTTCAAAGTAAATGCGTTTTCCATTTTCAGGTTTTGAGAAATAGTTTTTTAGAATGACAAAAAGTACGCATTTTCAGTCATTTCAAAACAGAAACTCAAAACACAAAATACAAAATGAATTCAAAATTCAAAATTCAAAACTGAAACACAAAGAGAACAGCCCCTAAGATTTTTAACTACAATATTTTGGATATATTGAAAATGACTGTCCTAGAAAGGATAATAGGAGGAAGATGAGAGGTGACATGAATGTTGCCAAATAGTCTAGTTATCACCTAAGTGAGGTTTATCGAGAGTAAATTCGGTTATTGCATGTGTATCTATGTGTAATCATTTCTGCATGCATGATCGCTTAATTCTGTTAAAATGTTATATGTTAGACTTTCAATCTACTTGATGTGTGTAATTGCATGAGTTAGATGGATCTTATTACTTTGTGTAATGTGTTTGCATGCATAGTGGGTTGAGATTCGTGGCATACTCCTTTTGTTCTATGAGTGATGCGAGAGTGTGGTAGTGAGGAGAAAGTGGGGCATCCATTTTTTCCTTAATCTTTGTGAGCTTATGTGGCTTGTGAGATTATGTGAGGCAACCATGTGAGGGTTATCTTCTTTCTCTTTGTGAGCCTTTTATTGTGAGTGTCGTGAAATAATCAACTCTTTCTTTTATTTTTTTGTGAGTGCCGCCTTCATCTTTCCTTTTATGGGATAAATCCTCTGTGGGCTTTTTCGAGCATTAGCGTTGTAGTAACCTTGTGATGCGTAGTTCGATTTAAATTGAGCCCTAACCCTTGTGGTTGCCAAAGGTGTCGATCTGCCATAGTAGGTTTAAGATGCATTAGTAGTGAGTGTGTTTATTGGTAATGTAAGTATAGATACCTGAGGGTGCATTGATGATCAATGTACAGGATGTGGACAATGAAATTTGGATCACGGCTGGAGAGGTGATTAATCTTTTATCTTTGAAGACTCTGATAAGGTGGAGTGTAAAAGTGACACTTCTATCATTTTTATTATTTAGAGACCTATTATCCACTTAAGTTGAGAGAAATAAGGTAGTGATAGAGGATTTTCCTATGACCTTAGGATCTACAGTGGTTTGCTAGCTAGACATAAGTCAAGGATCAGTCTAGTGAGCATAGTGGACGATGAGAGGAGATACTCGTTCTTGAGGTGTGAGCTACACGGAATGAATATATTAAATGTGGTGAGATCTTTTCGTATGGTTATTTATGCATTTGTTGCATATGTGTTGGCCATTTGTTTGATTTACTTGGCGTTAGTCTAAGGTTTTTTGTGAACATGTTTTTGAAAAAATCTGTGTGTTATCCTAGGTTATATCTTTATTGCATGTTTATTTGCTCTTGATTGATTATTGTGATTATTTGATTTTACATGTGTGTTCTTGACCATAGCCTTGATGAGTATATGCAGCAGATATGATATGTGTTTCGGGTTTAAGACACAATGTAATGTATGTAATTCCAATTTTATTGGTTATCTTGATTATGCAAGTATAAATTGTGTGTTGTGTTTGCTTGCAGTTGATTGTGTATCAAGGTGGAGATTTATTGGATTTTTTGATACCCAATAAATTTCGGCAATGATTTAAAACAGATATAGGATAATTTATCGACATCTTAGTGCTTGGCTCGATCTCGATCTGAAAATAATCAATTTACTTAGGATGACCCATTTGTGAGTTAGCCCATTTGTTGTTTATGTTTGGGAAGTGATATGTGTGTTGGAGCTTTGCATTGAGAGAAAAATGTGAGGTTAAGGCCGTGGGTTTGGTTCTTCTTCTTCAAGTTCCAATTGGCACCTCTATTTCTACTCTTTGAAGGTGGAAACTAATCACCATAGTTCTCTTTTGTGGAGATAAAACTTGTGGCAACCAAGTGAAAGTTGTGGGTCGAGGTGAGCTAGGTTGGGGTTCGTTTGGTGAGTAAACTGAGTCCGAATTCAAGATTTCTTGGAGCTTTAGCGCAACAATTTGCTTCTTTTGTTAACTTGAGCATAACAAGGTTTGTCGGTCTCGTATTCATCTATTATTCACAATCCCACCTACCGATGACAACAATTGGAACAATTTCTAATCATTAAAGTTCCAAAAACATGTTTGTTTACTACAAAACTCACTTCTTACAAAAGTAAGTTAATAAAAGTAACTTTCAAAATTATATTTAATAAATACCTAATTTAAAAGTAAATTTTACCTATTTAGAAAGACCAATTAAGCCTTTGTATGATTTCCATTTTGTTGAAAAGATCAACTTTGTAATAGTTTTTTGGAGAATATGTAATTAAGAAGTTAAAAAAAGCTTTGAAATTACATTTAAAATAATTTTATTGGGAGAATGTGATTCAAAATTCAATTTTAAATGAATTTTGAAATAATGAAGCGGGGCTAAACATTTAAAAATGCTCAACCCGTTATATTTTGCATAGGTCGAGGACTAAACTGCAATTTTCGCCATCATTTGCTCGTAGCATTCGATTCTACGAATTGAAGAAAATGACTGTAGAACCAGTGAGGGAAAAGCTCAACAGTTCGAAAATGGCCGCTCGTTTCTGCCCCGTACGTCTTTCCTCTCTATTGTTCTCTCCTAAAGGTCCTTTCTCTCTATATAAATGCTTATATGCATCTGGAGACATGATTTTATCTATAAGCACGAATGTATGTATACATTCTTTGTATATATTTAACTCCATTTTTACAGTGACTACATTTGCTCCAGCTTACTTTTCCACACAAAATGGCACTGACGCCCCAGTTCTGGTGACCCATCTTTATATCTTGCTAGTTTAACATGACATATATAGATTCAAGAATATGTATATATTACTTGTTTTTTAGATATACTGTGTACTAGGTTTTTTCTTTGTTTTCTTTAATGTTTGAAGGTAAGGGATTTTATACACGCGGCTCTGTATGAACCAAAAGATGGGTATTTTTCTAATAGATCAGGCTCAGTTGGAGTGCTTGACAGAAGCATCAAGTTTAATCGGCTTGAAGGTACTTAATGTTTTCTTTAATTAAATTTCCAATTTTATTTTTTATTTTTTATGGGGTATTTGCTTTTGTATTCGTCTGTTTAATTGAAATTTCCCTGTATTATTTCTGGGGGTTGAAAATAGTGTAAAGATGAGTGCTGGTTAGGTGTTGGATTAAATTCTTTGATAATACGGGGTAGTGTTGTCAGTTGTGGATAAAACTATTGTTGAAGCAAGGTAAAAACTCCGAAGGATTTACAGTGAATGTGGTGCCCCTGTGCGGCAGTGTTATACCTTGCTCCGGCAGGTTACATGAGCACTCTGAAGTTCATTAACCCTGCATAAGAATAAAGTTAAGAATTCTTTGTTCATGGCTTGAGCTTGTACAGTGGATAAATTTTGCAAAATCAACTAAACGCTCTCCCTTGATCTTGAGTAATTAAAAACTCTTGTTCAAGACATGAGCATTTTGAGATATCTCAAGATTAAGAACTCTTGTTCAAGATGTGAGCTTTCTGAGATATTAAAGAATGAGATAATGAGGTGAGCAAAACTCTGGTATCTTAGAAGCATGAGTTTGCATATATTGGGAACATATATTAACAAATAGGGAATCGATAACTCTCATATGACTACTGAATATTCTCTTAAGCATTGCTTAGTACTTTGATAAATCTAACTGGTTCTACTCAAACAATCGCCCTACTCGATCAACCTAATTAGCAAGTGGACCAACTCGTTCGTGTTCATTCTATTTACTCTTAAGACTGTTCCTCTTTAGCTTCTTTAGTCAATTCTAATTGTTAACTCTTAGTTGACTGTTCCACTGGGACTTCCACTCAGAGGAAGCCCTGCGTTTTACTCCTGTTTGAATTTCTTGATCCACGAAATGAGTTCTTTAGGTGTTCTTGCCCGAGATGAGTTCTTTCCATTTCATTTTTACAGAGGAAATGAACAGAAGTTGATAGAATATCTAAAACAAATGCAACAATTGACTATCTATCTAAGAAATTTATTTGCTCTGATTTTAACAGGAAAAAAAATACCCACAAAAGCAAAACAATAAGAAAAATTTAAAAGAAAAAGTGAAGTCAATTCTGTCGGTTATAAGATATTAGCTGCCTGGGTTTTTACTTGTTCTCCCCTCTCCAGTTACCTTTTTTTCAGTTTTAAGATTTGGTTGGGTTTAAAACAGTCCAAAAACCTTGAAAACATTCTAGGATATGAGAAAACCAGCCCAAAAAGTTGATGCAAAAAACTAGATATTGCAAGACTATTAGACTAAGGAGCGCAAAGATTAGGTGACCCGAGGTGCACGCCTTAGTAAGTCAAGACATATGTCTTGACAAATGGCTCAAAGCATTAACTTGGAGGCCTCGTGTGAGGCATGCCTCAAGGTGTAAGCCTTGGACACTTTTGAAAACAATGCTTGTCCCTACTTTTTTGTTGGAGTTGTTCAATTTCTCTTGTAAATAATAATATTTTGCTGTAATTTGTTGATTATACATCAAGTTACCCAAGCAAAATGAAAATGCATACTCCAACTTTTCAGGACGTAAAGCATATATGCAACACCTAGATAAAATCTACAAGCAAAGTGATATCTCATGGTTTACTCCAGTTGAGCTCTTCAAGGTACGTGATTGGGGAAATATTTCTTTCATCCTTATTGATTTAAAGGTTCTTATTCAATCTGATGTTTATTTTGAACTGGGTTCACAATGTGAAAAAGCACCACCTATAATTTGTATTGTGCTTCATAGAATATGATTGATTTGTGGATTATCAATTAAACAAGAAATGTTAGTAACAAAATTGTGAAAATTACAGAGCCTAGTTTGCTTTTGGTAAAAATCAGGTTTTGAGTAGATTTTGGTAAAAGTTAATGAAATGTATCGTTGAAAAGTTGATAAAGTTGTGGGTCGTCCTAAGAAATGCTTTGTTAAAATTAATTGTTGACTTTGACTTGAATTTTTTGAACTTTTTTAGCTAACCCAATCAGGGGCTGATTCTTATTTTGTTTACCTGCTATTGTTTTCATTTTTATTGACTAACGTACGATTTAATTATAATTTTTTTCTTTGCTGAAGTTGATCTGTCCATTCAAAGGAAGAGCTTTTGAAAATTTATTTGGGAAGGAATGAAGCATTAGATTTTCCTGATTTCACAATTAATATTTAATTTCTAATGATCAAGAAGCCTAAATTTTGCTTTAGCAAAATCTTAAAACTTCTGCTGTTTATTGTTTAGTGTGTCAGCCAAGGCTAGGGCCTACAGTGAGAATGGGAATGACTTAAGCCTGTTCTTGAGTTATTGGGGCTTCATTTGGCTTTATTAATCTTGTATGGAGCCACTCATATTTAGGATCGCATGCCCCTACTTGTTCTTGGTCAGAACCTTCATGCTCTCCTTCGATTGAGTGCTGTTATACTATTGTACATTGATGAATTACGTCGTTGAAAATAACACGTTCATGAAATAGAACATAATATTCAAATTGAGAGTTGGTTTTGATATCAATCACATTCACTAAATTATGAATGTGAAAAACAAAATTAACAAAGAAGAATAAAATGACATGCAGCTATTGAGCTATAAAAAGTATCTGTATGTTTGGACACATGGTTATTTTAAAATTCAATTTTTCAGGTATATCATCACCAGATTACCCATGTAGTATAATGCAAAACCATGGATAATTTGTTAAAATGGTAAGACCAATCAAATGCTCTGTTTATATGATCTGCTGAATGGCTTAGTGTGGAACTGCATTACCTAGATGTTTTCCCAGAAAACAAGCTCTGAGATCTAGTTGCTTTCATGGACAGCCAACAGACAACCTGTAATACTTTCCAACATCAAACAGTACTGTCCTCAAATTGGTAAACTCAAAGCATATAATCTTGTATAAAGACCTTTAGTCCAACGAAAGCTAGCTAACAATCAAACTTTTCAAGTTACAAACTGAAACCTGAAACAACACCATAACTCTCACACTCTCTCCATCTAAATGCATATAAACACCATATAATTGAAGTAATATGACCTAGGTTATAGCCAAATCAAGTCCTGAAGCATTGAAGTTCAATAACATGTAGAGGTTGGAAACAATGTAAATTATTAACTTCGGCAGATTCAGATTTTTTATGAAACAGTTGCTGCCTGGATGAATTTCGTAAAGCTGTTCACACCCTTAAGCACATCCAATCATTTCCAATTTTTATCACACTGATATAACATGAATATGAAGGTAACCATGCCATAACCTTGTCAAAAGTAAAGGGATTACAACAGCAAAATCTTAACAGAACACAAAACTTGACGTCTTACAATGTCTATTGTGACAATGATTTGCGGAATGAATTTCTCGTCCCTCTTCTTCTCTTTTATAAAAATATTACAAGATATTTTAGGATACACAGTACATGGAAACTAGCTATTATTTACATGGTAATTACCTAATTAGCTAAATATAAATAATATTCTAATACCCCCCATTTGCTTTTTCGTTTGCAGATAGCCGGCAATAGTTCAGATTACAACACTTATCTGGATGCAAAGGTGTGTTCTATTTCTCTTTCCTTCGCTTAACTGGATGCAAAGATGTGTTCTATTCCTCTCTCCTTCCCTCCTCTGTTGGTTTATAGGCAATTGTCTAGATTACAACACCTGTCTAGATTTTTCTGTGGATGAATTGCGTGGACAGTGTCTGAAATATGTAATGACTTACAATTTAGGGAGTAAGATTTACATGAAGGTGCATGAAGAGATGGATATCTGTAGACTGTAAATGCTGTGTTCATTTGACAAGGGAAAGTTGTAATTACAGATAGCTCCCCAGGTTTCTATAATATTCTATGCTCATACTATCTGATAAATTGCAAAAGCCAAGTGCTGATGTTGACTACTGCATTTAAATATGGACGTTTACAAAACTTGTTCGGTCAATGCTGAACTTTCAACTTAGGTCAGTCATCCACGATGTGTATTATAATGGGAATTGACTACTATATTTTAATCATATATAATTCTGTGTTTTGAAATTGACAAGAATTTTACGAGATGACTCTCTTTGTATGTTATAAAATTAGTAACAGGTTCAAACAAGATTTCAATGAGAGCAAGCTAGGAACTGAAATTACACCAGTTGCTCCATTGGGTAGAAAAAAATGATCCATCTTTTGTTTAGAGGACTTGTTCGAACATGTGGTCTTTCTTAGAAATAGGGTACTGGGTACCAACCATTCATTTACCATTTTGAAGCTAAATTTTTTCCTAGATGTATGTTTTTGAGGACTGGGTGCATTTGCAAGAGTCGAACGGTTATATGAGTAATGCATAGTGCATTTGCTCTAATTTTTTCTTTATGAAGTAGTTGCCTGTCTTAGAAGATTAGTAAATATTAAGAGTAATGATATTCAGCACTGCTGGCATTACGCACTAGTCTATATGGCAAATTGCATGGCATTAAATAATAGAAATGCAGTATCACATGATTCATTTAATTGAACATATTAAGTGTAGCCACCTAGAATGGTGCTAGAGAGCATTATTTTAATTATAACCCTTTAACGTTCATTAATATTTTTCCAATTTTTGTTCTGCATGGTGATGCTGATATCTTTTTTCCAACAGATTTCTGACTTCTGGAACGCATGGATCATTATTGCTCTAGACAGCTGAAGAAAAATCAAGATAAATCGCAGAAGGGAAAGAAGAGAAGGACACTTACGGTACTTTTTGGTTGTGTAGTGAGTGTTTCAAACCAACGTCATTATTCTTGCTATAACTCAGATTGTTTTGGAATTAATTCTGACTTAATAGATTTGGATACTAAAAGTATATAACACTTCACCTCAGGAGATTAATAAATTATCAACTGATAGAATTGTGAAGCTGGTCTTACAGTATTACTATTTAAAAGGACATATAAAAATTCTTTTTCCAAAGTTGACCTTAAATATTATGCCTAATATAGTTTATAAACTCCAATTTTTCGTTGGGAATGTCTATAGGTTCCCTCCTGGTCCATCACCTCATCCCCCTGGCCCGAACATTTAACTGGCAGGTATTAGATGCCATATTACCAATTAAGAAGGCAAAAACATGAAAAAGGATTTGTCCGGACCAATTATGTAAATCTGATATTGGCACTGGTTGTTCCCTTCTTAAAATACATTCGTTCTACTGATTCTTGTGTGGATTACCTATCTGATAAGGTAATTTAAGGAACTCTTTGCAAATACTACTCTTGGCATAACTAATAATGGATTAATTAGACTTCACAACCAAAAAGTCGTTCTCAGGATTCACAAGGAAGTTTTAAATAATTTTCTGTCTCATCTTGTTTCTTGGTGTCATGGATGTGCTCATTTTCTTGCTGATGAATTTTTGAACTAAAGTGAAGACGATGAAATAATTTTTTCAAATACCCAGAAAGAGATATTTGAGTGGGAGGATATAGAGCTGCCAGGGCAGGTCCTCAGAATTTTGAGGCACTAAGTGACTATTATAAGGCTCTAATTTTTTTTAACGAGTATAACAATACTTAAATATTTAAATTAAAAACATATTTATATTTAAATGAAGACTTTGTACAATCTAAAAGATAGAATTTCAAAGTAAAACATCTCTCACATAAGTACCTTGAATTGAAACCAAACAAATTCCTAATTCCAAAACTACTTGTCCATACCTTACCCCAAAAGTTAAAATACTAACCAAATAATGTTGCAACATCACCATAGGAAGAATCAATGTGACCGCCCCAGAGGGCAAAAAATTTTTTTACAGCCAAAAGCAATACCATTACCATAAGGCAGAAAAATTAATTTAATTGCATACATATGAATATGCATGGTAATGTCTATATTTTCATTTAAGCATTCTTGAATTCTCGATATATAAGCATATAAATTTTGTCAAATCTTTTTTTCTAGAGAAACTAACAGTTCTGTTCAAATAAGAAAATAATAATCAGACTACAAATTTATCGATTGATCTACAACAACATGATACAATTTCGAAAGAAATATATCCAATAATTAAAATTGGGGATGAGATTTTTTACCAAAAAACGCTTTATGATTCCACAGGTTATTGGGGCTAATTTTATTTATTTTTTATCCTTACAGCCTTCAAATTCAGAAAAAACAAATAGTAAACAAAAATCAGTGAATAAATTTGGATTTCAAGACTTATAAAACTCCTTTATTAAATCTTAGATTTCTCAATATGTCAATTAAAATATCAAAATCATATCTGTTGAGCGTTGACTTTTCAAGAGAAAGTAAGAATTTATATAATTAATTGGGTGGATAGCAAATTGAACAGCAAAAAATGGAGAGCAGATGTCAATTCGTTTGTTGTTGCCTATTGAAAAAATACTGGAGAAGACGATCAAAATTCGTTCGTCCTTAACGGTAAAAACTAAGTCTGCTTACTGCTATAGAAAATGTCCACCCTTTTTTGGAACCCATCAAATATTTGAGGCCCTAGGCCCTTGTCTAGGTGGCTTGGGCCTAGGGCTGGCCCTGGAGCAGACTATGGCAGAATAGAGGGAGGCCTACCCGTGTTTGTTAAAGAAACCCTACTTGAAACTAATGGTGGTTTAGTAAGATATAGTGATACTGGTCTAGTTCAAGACTTCAAGGTAGGTTCCAAATTTTAAACATTGCAACCAGCCATCCTCAAACCTCTTCTTGATGCTTCATTTTTTTTTGGATTAAATGATGTCTTGACTGAGGGTGTTTTAAGTGGGAAAGAATGCAAATTGCAATGCTCATTTTCTTTGAGTTACAGTTTATCTTCCCTATAATGCAGAAAGTAGCCTTAATAAACTTCAGTAATACGTTGGTAGCTGGATAAAAAATTTCCTGCATTTTAATACCTATATTAACTAACTGCTTCTGATGCCTGCATTTGTTGATTTTATGTAGCTTAACACGTCATCTTTTATGGAAGAATTTGGTCTTCCCTCCAAGACAAACCAAAGATGGATACAACCCCTTGCTGGATGATTTCAAGAACACTAAATTTTATCGAGTGTTCCAACACATAATATCAAATAGACATCTAGCAGATTGAAAAAAACACCGGGTTTGAGACTGAAAACGATGTCACTTGTGTTGCTTGGAGATTGAAGAAAAATTAGATCTTGCTATATTCTGGATGCTATTTTAGGATGCAAGTTTTGAGATTCTCGGGCCAACACATGACACCATTCTTCTTGTTTGCATTAATCTATGCAGATAATCGACATCAAGAGGTCAATTATTGAAACTGGAACTAGTGATTACTTCATGTAGCGAATTCTTGATTGTTTATTTGTTTCGTGATATTTGACGTTATTGTGCTGCCCACTCTTACAGTACGGCTGTAATAATGGAGGGGCACCAGCATTGCCATCTTTCTTGTGAATTTGAGCAATGTTTCATTAGGTATGAGATTTTTGTCGAAAATTCTTTTTCTGAACATTTTGCATTCGGGGAGACACTTGTTGTCACACGTGGGATCGAATTTATATGCGAAATGTAGTCAACTAGATGAGGATAATTCGGAGTTCCATTGTATCATGAGAAATGATTTATTAATTATTTGTAACATTATTCGTAAGCTAAAGTGATCATTCGGTTTATAACTTGTTTCACCATGATTTTAAATTCTTTTATATGGAATGTCGGAATGTGTGGATAAGTAATAGGGTAGTAAGTTGTGGGTATTGCCAGATGTGTGAATAAAAATATATTTGATCAGCCGAAAGAAAAAAAAAAAACTTTGCCAAATATGCACTTACTCTCAAAAGACGTGAAGTTTCCTACTTTTCTAGCTATTGTTATATTTTAAAGTTACAACTTGATACGAGGAAACTGTGTGCAACAACACTAGCAAGATCAACCCAAGATGTTGAGAGGTAGGTTTGCAATCCACCCTTCATTATCAATGTAAGACATGCTTGTAAATACTTTCAACTCTTGTTGGCTTAGTGTTGTTACCCACTTTACTCGGTTTGACATGTCGGATCCCAACCCATGGCATTGATGCTCTGCGAAGGTTAACTGATTCCTGTTTTCCAACAATCATACAAGATAAGTCAATTAGTTTCTGCTAGACTTGATAAAAGGTCGAGTGTGTTTGTGAAATCAAGTCAATTCAACTCACTTTTAATATCGACTCGTAAAGTGTTGAACCATCTCAGCTATAAGAATAAGGTATTTGAAAAGTGGACATTTATTTACTATATTTTTAGCCTTCAACATATGCAATAACTTTTGTTCCCATCAAACACTTGACACGTGCACAATATTATTGTCACTAGGTGGTGGGAAAAACTTAAAGTTTTCTAGCTCTGATACCACGTAACTTATCTAATAGTTTGAGCTATAAGAGAATGAATGAACATATTTTTCTATACACAGACGATTCTCTTTGTAGTTAAACGTCGAATTCAATAGAGTCAACACAATTGGAGGGGGAGAAAGAGAGAGAGAGAGAGATCTTACTCGTGACCAACATTGTTCCAAGCGTCCCATCCTTGAGAAATGATAATGTCAGAGAGAAATGAGTCGTGAATTATAGCTCGGGAATAAGATTTCCACGCTCTTCCTAGAAATGCCTTTCCCGTTCCAGTTACATTGCAGTTCTTGAATACAAATCCACCTGTATCCTTTGGATCGTCTCTTCCCTGTGCTGTTATGAAACCTATAATACCCGGATCTAGGGCTTCTCCATTGAATGATAAGGTACACTCCTGCATTCAAATTTTTTTTTTAACAAAAAAAAAAATAAAAAAAAAAAAAAAAAGGTTACTAACGAAATAAAATTTTCCAAAATTATGTGTATGATTGAGGAAAAGAAAATAAAATGGAATCAGTTTTCTATATATTTTTATATTAATGAAATAAAAACTAATTTTTTTATTTTATTATTGTCTTATTTAAAAAAATGTTACTATTGTCTTAATTTGTATACACAAGTCAAAAGAAAGCACAATTGTCTATTAATATTTAATTTTATTTAACTGTTGTCTAGTAACTTGGACTAGAAAAGTTAATAATTTAATAAGATAATAACAAAAATTAAATACCTCATAAATGGATTGACCACCGCCAAATACAAAATCAATGGCTCCTTCAATGGTACAAAGCTTAAAGTAGTGTCTACCCTTCTCGTCCAACAATGTATCCTGCAACCCTAAAAAACTACAACGGTAGAAGGCTGATTTATCACCGGATATCCTAGCCACCACCGCCGGCGATTTGATATTACCATCCTTCTTAAAGGGATAATTATAAGAATTCTGTAAATGAATAAATAAATAAATAAATAAAACTTTTGTTTTGTTGACAAGGCCTTAAGGCCTCGATTAGTTCAAAAAGTAATGCTAAAAAATGAAATTTTATTTTGATAATTTTGAAATTCTTACCACAAAGGTAATGCCAGAGACGACGATATTGTTAGCGTTAGAGAAGAAAGTCGCGGAAGTCACGATGGAGTCATTAGAACCCGACACAACATTGGTTTTGCCGATTCCTTCTCCTTTGAGGTAAATGTATGGCTTCTCTGGAGGTATTGTAATCCGTTCACTATGTTCAGAATAAAAATTTCACATTGATTAAAGATAAAAATGATACTCAAATACAAACTTCGTAAAGAAACTCATGCATGCACGTCTCACTCTATACTTACATAGTCAATGTGAACAAGAAGTTGTAATCGTGACATTATATTTAGGGTAAACGATATGTATCGTGCATGCTAGTATTTATATATACCATAGAGACGTACTTGTATGTGCCGGCTTTAATAGAGATGCAAATCCAGTGATTATTGTTCGAAGGCACAGAGTTAATGGCAGATTGAATGGTGTGGAAACTTTTAAAGTTCGATGGATCGACATAAATTGTCGAAAAATCGATCAATTTTCGAGAAAATCTTTCTTGCATTCCTCCATTTGCCAATCCGAACAAAATGAAAATAGCTAAAATGTCTATTTTCATTGGCGTGGAATTGTTAGTACTCACAAGTGTGAAGAAGGCCACTTTGGAGATTGTTTTATGGTTGGAATGTAAAGGTTTATTAATGGAAAAAAAGTCATTAAATTGTGTAATTAATTTGATTCTTTTTCTTAGTGTTTTTAAGATTGAACTTTCCTTAGTATATAAGTTGTCTGAATTATTTTATTAGAGGGGCCGTTTAGTTTTCCTTTATAAAAGGGATATTTTTTATGACTTATTTACTTCCATTTTCTTCTCGACAATGAAGAATCTGTCTGTTTTATTCAATGCTATTTATTTATTATTCAACATATAGAGCTCGACAGACTTGAAATTAATTTATCTCGAATCATTATTATTGTCATTTGAATTTTTTACCCATTATGGCAAGAAAACACAATTGACTTTTACAACTCACAGGCATTTATACAAGTTGGGAGACCGGTTGTTGTTCGAACCAGAACTCATTACCGGTTCATTTTCCAGAGAGAGAGAGATTTTAATACATTGGACAATGGCTTCGATGCTACTTATCTTTTTCGAGTCAATATTAGACAAAGAGATGATTATTTGAGACATGTCGTACAAGTTCATAGGATTTAGTTTAATAAGGGTTACAAATTGGTCGAGCTGCTCGCTAGCTAGGCTTGTCTAGCCCAATCAATTGGCCACTCAAACTTTTATAAAGACTAGCTATAGATCTAACCGATCACAAAAATATTCACGAGCCTACTTGGACCTTTTTAATTTAATGACCGCTTGAGGTTTGACCATCCAAATGGTCTTTTTTTTTTTTTTTAATCTCGAATCATTATTATTGTCATTTGAAATTTTTACCCATTATAACAAGAACACAATTGACTTTTATAACTCACTAGCATTTATACAAGTTGATGTTAGAACCAGAACTCATTGTCCCGGTTCATTTTCCGAGAGAGAGAGAGAGAGATTTTTAATACTATGGACAATGGCTTCGATGCTATTTATCTTTTTCAATTCAATATTGGACAAATAGATGATTACATTGGCAGATGCTTACACGGTCCGAAATTTAATATACAAGAACATGATTGACAAATTTCATTTAATGTGAGATTTTTTTTTTTTTGAAAGTTTTTATGATGCTACGAAGGCATTGGCATATGTTATCTCACTAGTCTACTCATTCTCACTCATTTTCATAATATTGTTAATGGTTTTGGTACGTATAATGTATTTCCCATTTGTCTAATATCGTAGTAGCGATGAATATTAAGTTTAGAAAATAGTGGAAGGAATTGCATGTGTTATTTCCGTTAGCTTCAGTAATGGACTCTAGGTTTAATTTAGAGGGTACAAAACATTTGTAAATGGAATTTCATAAAAATAAGATTTTGAATCTCCAGTTATACTCTAGAGATAAGTTTACCTAAAATGTATGAGATGTGCATCGAAAAGATTGATAGGAACGTTCGACAGTCCCCTTCGTTGTAAGGATGGCAACGAGGTGAGGCAGGGCCAGGGGCAGGGCAGGGTAGGGCGGGGCGGGCCGAGGGTCGAGGCAATCATTCTTGTCTTTCATCTCATCGGGTATTTTTGTCACATTGTCCTGCTCCCATACTCAGTTAAAGGCAAGTTCGGGGGCGAACAAATCCTCTGCCCTGTTTGTTTTTACTAATTTTTATTTTATTATTTACTTTTTTTTTCAATGCCTTTAGTTGGTGAGATTAATAATAATAATATATTATTATTATTTATTTATTTATTTATTTTGTTTTTTGTAGAACAACCCTGACGAAAGGATATCCATGTTTTTGTACATGATCCATCTCATCTTCCACCTTGGGTTAACTATCCCCGCCTCGCCCCTCGCCCATGTACCCGATTAGAAAGGGAATGAGGCAGGGGCATGCGGGTATCGACGTTTTTTTTGCCATTCCTACTCCAATATCGCAAGAAGGCTATAATTTATCATTGGAACTATGATAATTCTTGTAAAGTTAATCAATATTCTAATACTTCTTCTTTCCCTGTTCAAAGCACGAACATAAAAGGTTTCAATTTTTTTCTAGAAAAAGATTAACGGGTGCCTCAGTTCGAACCACGAGCCAATGAGTTGAACTGAGTTGTTTTAAACATATGCCGAGCAGGAGCTTGACTTGTCCCTAAAATCGGGTATTTAAGAACTGACTGACTCAACCCTACAAATTACACCCCTAGGATTTATTACATTAGGTTTAACTTTTTTCATTTGCATGATTATATATTGCACCACATTTAAAATTTAATAATAACCACTATCTTAAAACCCTTTTTTTTTTATAATAAAAATAAAATCTTAATGTCTAATGTTTAAGCAACTAGTGAGCGACTAGTGATGGCAGCTGGGCGGAATTTTAAAAAAAAAAATTAATAAACTATTATTAAAAAAAAAACTAAAAAAAAAAAAATTAAACAGGGCGGGAAATGCAACCCGAACCGAGCCCCGCCACGCTGCCATCCTTCAAGCGACGTTCTGTTTTACAGCAATAATCTGCTTTGCCGTTCTTTGCTTAAATATGCAAAACAGAAATTCATTCAATTTGGCATTAAAATATTAAAATCAATTGTTTCATGGTGAGAAGTCGAACTATCAATAATCCATTCTGCCCTTTCCCTACAGCCTGGATGGCGTCTTTTGTCTCTGAAGGAGTCAAACACAGCATAAAAAGGCGCTATGAAGAGATCGAATCGAGGGCTAGTCGAGCAGAGGCACCTTTCAGCTGATCTACGACTGTACTTATTCGGGATTTTCAATTTTTTGAATTGTTCATTTTTGAAAACTATATGATTAAAAAGTAAAAAAAAAATTAATTCAAATTTACGTCAGAATATTTTATTGTGTAAATATATTACTGAAAATCAATATATAGAAAAAAAAAAGTTTTGAAATAAATAAAGGAGGTCAAACAGATATGCAAGCCAACGCTGGCAAGGTACGAAGAAGCATGGATAAAATCAGAAAAATCTTATGAATAACACTATTTCGAGAACAAAGTCACGGGAGAAAAATGTTTGCTCAAGTATTTCCAACAAAATTTGCACTTTGAAAGAAAGGTCACTTCTCAATACTTGATCGGGGCAATGATGTCAAGTTGGGCGCCAAGCTTCTCTTCAGCAACTTTCTCAGCTTTAACTCTCAGTTTCGTCAACTGCTTCTTTCTCTCATACGCTGCTTGAGCTCTCTCCTTCCTCTTCGTCTCAAGTTCCTATAGCATACGTAACAATGACGTTTAAAAATAGATTTTCGTCAAAATATTTTGATTATATAGGAAATCAAAAGACAATGATCCATTCAAAATATCACCTTAGAAACAAGGATAGGGGGAAGTCAACAAAAGTGTAAAACCACATTGAACGTAGAAATAAATATTAAGCGAATGGCATGCACATGCACATCCACATGGATTCGACAAAATAAAAGAAGAAAATAAGTTTTGATTGGTGGATTAATTTAAATTTGAAGGCAGATACATTGAAAAAGCAAAAGCTAATTCGACAAAATAAATGAAGAAAATAAGTTTTGATTGGTGGATTAATTTAAATTTGAAGGCAGAGCAGAAGCATCAAGACACGAAATATACATTTTAAAGAAAACAAGAGTTGCAAAACAAAAGAGATGCACATTTCTTAAATGATACTATACATTTAGCCCCTGTTTGACAACTATCATTTCAAAACTCTCTTTCCGACATACTCGTTTTTCAACCACACATTCACACAATAAAATATGTTGCACGTAGCCCAAAACTTTTCCCATTTTTTAACCGCATATTTTTCAAAAAATCACCGTTCAAAACTTTATTTTACCCAAATAATAATTGTGGAACAGGGGCTTAATATTATAAGATTCAATGGAATTATAGCAAGAAATTTATGAGGGCAAACGACAATATTAAGGTCTTGTTTGTCAATGATTTTGTAAAATCAATTTCAATCACAAATTCTATGGGACCTACTAAGTTCCCCACCTTTTAACCACACATCCTCCAAAAAATCATTTTTCACCTTGGAAAAATTTGTGCAAAACAAACTCTAAAGAAAAAAAATATAAGGCCTATATTGAAAGGGGACTAATTTCGACAAAAAACAAGAAAACTCACACTGATAGTATCATAATGGTTCCATCCAACCTCCGATGAGAGTCTACCCAACAAACAATACTTGTGTCCAGCTTGAAGCCTCAAAACCCTGATTATGAAAGGCCAATACGCTGAAAAGATTTGGATGCGGACACATTTTAAATAAAAAATAACATTCTTGGAAACTCACTTGAGAGCATCAGGAATGACCATCCTCTTTGTCTTGTCATATGGTGGTGGGATACCCTCATAAACCTTCAAACGAGCAAGTGCAGCTGCCCCTCGCTTAGTCTTGTGGGGGATCATCCTATAAAACAAATTGATACAAGACTGACTCTTTCAAGCACATTAAACTCACTACAATGTCCAATTACAGAGATATCAAGCACTACTTAGATATGAGAATATAACATAAGAACCTCCTGTAGTAGTTTGACGTTTGAAAAAAATTACATTTAGCATATATGGAAAATACATTAAAAAAAAATCATGTTTCTGATCCCCAAATAGGCACATTCTTAGTTATCAACAACAGAGAACATGAATATCTCTATAAACACAAACAAATCCACAATTGCAACCTATGAAAGCATAAATTATTTAGAACATACACTGGTTGTCCTGTCCATGCCAGCCACATTCATATATGGCTATGAATCACTTTAAACCACCCATCTCCAATTACCAAATCACTAAATGTGTTTTTAATAAAAAGCAGGCCACTTTAACATACACAAAAGGTTATCATATTTCCATATCAACACACTTAGCATGAACTCCAAATGGGAAGAGGACATTTTAGATCTACATACTCTACACAAAGATCAATTATGCTCTACAGGCCAAAGTATTAATTTGGTGTTATCTATGTACACGAGGCATGACCATCTATGAGGCTGGGTTTAGGAAACCTCAAGGGTACCTATCAATCTACATAGTTAATAACATAAACTGGCGATGACATTTAGCATTTTTCAGATAATGCATAATTAAAGAAAATAAGCCTATTTGACACTAAACTAAGCCAAATTAAAGGGCCATCTTTTCTCCTAAAGATGCAAATTTACGCATATGTAAACTATATAGAAATGAAGAACTATAATATTACTCCTTTAAAAGCAAATTACAGGCTCTAAAACTGATGTATAAAAAATGAATACCAAATATGCATATTCATAACATGCCAAACGCGTGTGCTAACACGAAGTGGTAGCTATTATTCTACATACTAAATTCAACACTTGAAAACAAACCCATATGAAGTTTCTTAATCGACCCAGCAAACATAAATTAAGAAATCAATTCGCTAGTAGTTATACACCATTCACCAAATAAAAAATAAAACGAAAAAGTAACATGAAAGGCATCATACCCACGGATGGTGCGCCAGAGGATCTTAGATGGAGCACGGAAATGTATGGGGCCATGGGACGGCTTGGTGTTCATACGCTTACGAAGAAACCGCAAGTACTTCATCTTCTGGCGAACGAGGCCACCTGACAAGCAGATTTCCTCGCACCTGACCACCACCACTTTCTGTCCATTCAAAAGCTCCTTGGCTAAGATGGAGGCCAGGCGGCCCAGCATGTGGTGCCTCGCATCCACCACAACTCTCTTCGCGCAGATCCCTGAGCCCGACACCATTGTTCGTCGAGCTACGACTCCCTCTCTCTCACTCTCTCTCTCTCTAGGGCTGCTGAGGGATGAAGGTGATATAAGGGTTAGGGTTTTGAATTGGGTTTTGATTGGATTGTCGTATATGTGTAGCGGATCCCATTTACTGAGAAAGGCCCACAAGACTTTTAGAGTTAAGGGAATTACATGAAATAGCACTGAAGTGACGCAAATACTGGAACGTAACACTCTTTATTGAAGTTTTTGAAGCAACTGTGTGATTCTCGCTAATAGAATAAAAGGAAAAATTGCAAAGAAGTTTCAAATCTTTCAATTTATTGCCGACTATACTTTATTTAACCTTTTATTTTTGCGGTTACAGTCCCAAAACTTTTACTTTAACTGCAACCAAAGTTCATTTAATAGAATCAATCCATTAATCTGTGAGTTAGCACTGAAATAAAAGTTTGACTCAACATGACAAAATAAGGGAAGGGTAAAATAGTATATTTACATTTTCTATAATATTAAAAACATTAAATTAATTAAATTAAAAATAAAAATAAACGACTATTCATCTTCCCATCTAAACACCCACACCCCCACCTTTTCCTAAAAGGGAAAATCCAGACACGCCGATCGCTACTGCAATCTCATCCTTCTTCATGTCTTATGATATTGATAGATTTTTTAATTTGGGATTTTTATATTGTTTCTCAAGAAACTTGCACCTGGCTTCGACATTTTATCAAGATTTTTCACTTGGAAATGTTGATCCTTGTAACTCTGCCAGTTGTACATTTGATTCCCGCTCAGTTAATACATTGTTCGGATTTTATAGGCTACTCTTTTGCCCTCAACCCTAATGAAGATCTCAGTTGAAGCAGAGTCGATCTTTCTTGCTTTGGCACCAAGAATTGTTGTTCTACTGTACAACCAATTAGCAAGAAAAAACAATACAACATAACTAAAACCAAAACCAACATGCTACAACGATCACCATACCTTCATTAAACGTCAAATATGTTGACCTATGGTCGATCTTATATTTTGATTATAACAAATTAAGTATGTTTATCTCTAACATTTATATTTAAAGTCTTCATTGTTACATATTGTGGACTTAATCAAATTGGAGACAAAATGATTAAACGAAAAGTTGTCAATCAAGAAAGCTCAAGATGAAAATCAATCGAGCACTCACGTCAAATCAAATGGAGACAAAGTTTGCGCCATTTCAAAATCGGGCAACTAATCGAGCACTCGCGCCAAATAAATCAAAGATATTAGAACTAGATGTTCTTAGCTCGTTTGTAAAGTTAAAGCACCTTAAGTCGTAACAATGACACAATGAAAGCTTAAGTGATGAATTTCTTATGCACGATAAAAATTCACTTCATTAAAACATTTGCACAAAAATTATTTTCAAAGGTAAGATTTTCAACTACTATTAAACATCACTTACCTTGAGATGTCTACTAAAAATGTAATGCAAAAATCCACTGATTGCAAACAAAACAAAAATTGCCCAGAAATATATCTGGCCATCTGGACGTCCGATTCGTTAGCAACGTTCGAATTTTGGACTGTTCTAACTGATTTTCAGAGACTGCTTTTTGCGTCGTCTGGTACTGTTTCGGACTTCCAGTTGGTTCGTCCGGTTAAGCAAAAAGTTGGCGTTTCTCACTCCTATAAATACCAACTCATTTGTCATTTATTAAAACAACAAGAAATCATTAAAGTGAGATTCTTTTGAGTAAAGTAGCATTGATTTCTCATCCTATTTATTATTATCAAATCATTTTGTTTGGATAAACCTTTGATTAAATTAATTCTTGAAAATCATTCAATACAACAATGTTTTTCTAAAACCTAACACTTGAGCTTCACTCATTGTTATCCATTAAAGTGTTAGCCTAATTTTCTATTAGTACTTAATTGTGATCATATTATTTATTAAGAGAGAAGTTTTCAATTTGTAAATTCATTTCTCTTTAAACTTGTGGGTCGTGTTGAGGTCTCGGAAAGTTCAACGTTGTAAAAGGATTGGTGTTCCTTGCTAGTAAGTTACCAAAAGCTTTGTAAAGGGTTGGATTGCACCACAAATCAATCAACATAGTAAAATTGTCCTTGCTCGTGTAGGAGAGCTTGGCAACGGAGGACGTAGATCATTGTCTTGGATCGAACCTCCATAATTATATCGTTTGCACTCTCTATACCTCTTTACTTATTGTCTTCATATTCGAGTTTGTTATTTGAATTAATCTATCTAGTTATTATGCGCTTGATTTTAAGTTAATTTCTATAAAAAGTTTTAGAAATCAATTCACCCCCCTCTTGATTAGCTATTTTTGGGCAATCAATTGGTATCAGAGCAATGTCCATATTTTAAAATTAAGATTTTATAATCTTGAGTAATGGCTAACCACAACAATCTTCAAAATCTCAAAGGACATTCTACAAATCGACATCCCTTCTTTGATGGCACTCATTATAATTATTGGAAAGTTAGAATGATGATTTATATTCAATCAATAAATTATAATATTTGGGAAGTCATTGAATATGGTCGTTATGTGCCTACCAAGTTTATTAAAATTGATGGAAGATCCAATCAATCTATTCATAAACCTAGAGAGGAATATGATGAAAATGATAAAAGAAAATTGTCCTTGAATGCTGAGCTAAAAACCTACTTTATTGTGCCTTAGATAGAAATGAATTTAACTGTATCAGTACATGTAACTCCGCATACGATATATGACATGCATTAGAAGTCACTCACATTGGCACAAGTAAGGTAAAAGAAACCAAGATTAATCTCTTGGTGAAAGAATTTGAAAATTTCTTCATGAAACAAGATAAACCTATTGTTGACATGATTACTCATTTCACCGATATTGTTAATGGCATCAAAAGCTTTGATCGTAAACTTACTAACGGTATAAAATGCTTAGATAACTTTCGAAAAATTGGAGCTCATTGAGGATGTTGATAGAGAACACCAAAGATATCAACACGTATCCTTTGGAGGAACTTTATGGAATTTTGATGACATACAAGCTCAACAACACCGAAACCAAAGAGAAGACTAGGAAGAGCAAGGAAGAATCAAAAGAGCCTCATAGGCGTTAAAATGCTCTCAAATCAACTATTGAAGAAGGAATTACAAGTGAACATATGAGTGATAAAGAGTTTGATGATCTTGTACTTCTTGTCAAAAAGTGGAGACGTTTTCGAAATAATCAAAAGTTTTAAAAGAAAGAAGAAAAGAGCGATGAAAAAAGTAGAAAATTGTTTGCTATGATTGGGACAAACCCGGTCACAAGAGAACCGAGTGTCCAACAAAAAGAAAAATTCAAGAAAATGGCATTTCAAGAAACATGAGATGAAAGCAATAATGATTGTGATGAAAATGAAAATGAAAGTCAAGAAGAAGTCGCTAACATGTGTTTCATGGCAATCGACAATGAGGTAAATTCTATTGAAAAATTCTTATACGATGATTTATCTTCTTCTTATGATGAAATTTTAGAAAAATTTGAAAAACTTCCCCTTAGTCATTCTATTCTTAAAAATAAATATAAATTATTAAAAAATAAAATGGAGAAAACTTTGGAAACTAATAAGGGAAATTTTGATTATGGTTCATTATATAAAGAAAATTGTTCTTTAAAAAAAATGTTGAAAATTTGACAAAAAATGTTTTTAAATTCACTCAAGAGAAGAAGAATTTTGATTTAAAACTCGGTAATCAAAAATGTGTTTTTGATTAAGGAGGTATTTGATATAAACAATTTTTAAAACAAAAATTTCTCAAAAATGTATTTGTCAAAGTTTCAAACACAATTCTCTCAAAAATTACTTGTAATTTTTGCAACAAGAATTGACATATTGCTTACAATTGTTTAATCGAAAAGAAGTTCCACTTTGAAAACAAGTGGGCTCGAAGATTCACTAAAACTAACTACCAATAACCCAAACTTGTGTGGGTACCAAAAATCAAAAGTTAAATTGTTATTGTACGTAGCGAAGAAAATGACGAGCAAATGGTTCTTGGATAGTGGATGTTCAAAACATATGACCGGAGAGAACTTTACTATCAAATTTCAAAAAGAAGGATGGAGGTCATGTCACATTTGGAGTCAAAGCTAAAGGAAAAATCATCGGAAATGAAAACATTGGTAATCATCTCTCCCCTTTCATTGAAAATGTACTATTTATAGATAATCTCAAACATAATTTACTTAGCTTAAGTCAATTATATGATAAAGGCTACCACATTTAATTCTATTTTTTCTAAATGTCTTATTAAAGATACTACATTTAAAGAGGTATTATTTATAGGAAGCCGAAGCAAATATATTTATATCATAAATATCGTTTTTGAAAATGATGAAAAATGTCTAGAAAGTTTGAAAGATGATATACTTGGCTATGACATAGAAGATTGTGTCACGTTGTTATGGATCCTCTTTCAAAAATCTCAAAAAATAGTTTTGTTAAAGGATTACCAAATGTGAAATTTGAAAAAGACAAAATTTGCGATGCATGTCAATTTGGTAATAAGTAAAAAGTTCATGTAAACCCAAATTATACTCATCGACTACAAAACCATTACAATTTCTCAGCATGAATCTTTTTGGACCATCTAGAATCGCTAGCTTGGGTGATAAACATTATGCTTTTATAACTGTTGATGATTTTTTTAGATTCACTTGGGTCATATTTTTTAGTCTAAAAGATGAGGCTCTAAAAGCTTTTAACCATTTTTGTAAAAAAGTCCAAAACGAAAAAGGTTATACCATTACAACCATTAGAAGTGACCATGGTGGAGAGTTCGATAATGTTGCTTTTGATAACTTTTGCAAGGAAAATTGATATGAACATAACTTCTCGGCTCCTAGAACTCCTTAACAAAATGATGTAGTACAAAGGAAGAATCGTACATTACAAGAGATGGTTAGAACCATGCTTAACGAAAAATAACTTACCAAAATACTTTTGGGTCGAAACCGTTAATACCGCTTGTTACATTGTAAATAGAGTCTTGGTTAGTCGTAAGAAAACCAAAACTCCATACGAGTTTTGGAAAAATAGAATTCCCAATATTAGCTACTTTAAGGTTTTCTGTTGCAAATGTTTTATCTTGATAAAAAAGATAATTTGAGAAAATTCGATTCTAAATCCGATATTGGTATTTTCCTAAGATATTCATCAACTATCAAAGCTTATAGAGTATTTAACAAAAAAATCTATAGTCGTTGAAGAATCCATGCACGTCACGTTTGATGAGACTAACTCACTTGGTCATGAGAAATTTATTGATGATAATATAGGTTTGAAAGCTCCATTCGAATAAATGAACATTTAAGATCGAAATAAGGAAGTGCCTAATGAAGAACAAATGAGGGATCCCAATGTTCAAGAAAGTGAAGAAAAATCAATTGAGGATCAAAGTGATCTCCCGCTACCAAAGGAATGGTAGTTTGTTCCATCTCATCCAAAGGAATTAATAATAGCAATCCATCCAAATGTATCACCACTAGAACCTCTCTTAGAAATTATCTAGGAAGTTATGCATTCATTACGCTAATTGAACCCAAAATTTTTAAAGAAGCCGAATTTGTTGAATTCTAGATACTAGTAATGTAAGAAGAGCGAAATCTATTTGAAAGAAATCATGTTTTGTGATTTAGTTGCTAGACCAAATGATCAAACCGTAATTGGTATAAAATGGGTTTTTAGAAATAAACGGGATGAAAGTGGAACGATTGTAGGTAACAAGGCTAGATTGGGGGCCCAATGTTACAATCGAGAAGAAGGTATCAATTATGAGGAAACCTTTGCAGCGGTTGTTAGATTAGAATTCATTCGCATACTTATTGGTTTTGTTTGCCATAAAAATTTCACTCTTTATCAAATTGATGTTAAAAGTGCCTTTCTAAATTGTTTCATTCAAGAAGAAGTTTTGTTGAACAATCTCTCGTTTCAAAGATCATAAAAATTCGGACTATGTTTTCAAATTTCGAAAAGCTCTCTATGATCTAAAACAAGATCCTATGGCTTGGTATGAACAATTAAGCAAGTTTCTAATTTCAAATAGTTTTTCAATTGGAAAAGCGGATACCACTCTTTTTGTTAAAACTCATAAGAACAATATGATCATTGTTCAAATCTATGTTGATGATATTATATTTGGTGCGACTAACATTCATCTTTGTGAAGAATTCTCTAAGTGCATGAGCATGTAATTTGAAATGAGCATGATGAGAGAATTTAAATTCTTCCTTGGTCTCCAAATTAAGCAAACTTGTGATGAAATTTTCATCAATCAAAGTAAGTACAATTTGGATATGCTCAAGAAATTCGACATGGATGATTTGAAGCCAGTGAACACCCATATGAGCTCATCCATAAAACTGGACAAGGACGAACAAGGTATGTCCGTTGATATAACAAAATATTGAGGTATGATCGGATTCCTTCTTTACTTAACTGCAAGTAGACCCAATATTATGTTTAGTGTATGTCTATGTGCTAGATTTGAATCAAATTCTAAAGAATCACATCTTAAGGCCGTAAAATGAATCTTTTGGTATCTTAGTGGCACTAAAACTTTAGGACTTTGGTATCCTAAGGGCACTCACATTGATCTACTTAGTTATTCGGATGTCGATTGGCCCGGATGCACAATCAATTGTAAAAACACTAGCGAAACTTGTCATTTTTTAGGCTTTGCACGTATATCATGGTTTAGCAAGAAACAAAATTATGTTGCATTATCTACCGCCAATGCCGAATATATATCGCCGTAAGTTGTTGTGCATAAGTTCTATGGATGAAACAAATTGTTAGTGATTATCAGTTATCCTTTGATCACACCACATCATGAGTGACAACACTAGTGCTATTAACTTATTTAAAATTCCTATTTTGCACACTAGGACGAAATATATTGAGATTCGACATCACTTCCTTAGAGATCATACTCAAAAGGAAGATATTGTGCTAGAATTTGTAAACATGTAAAGTCGATTGGCCTATATCTTCACAAAATCTCTAGCTCTTGATCGATTCTCACATATTAGAAGAGGTTTAGGCATAATTGATGAATTTGAAGTACATGATTGAAACTATATGCTCTTATATGTTTCTATCTTTTTCACCATAATTTGTGTGCATCATTAAAATAATTCATCCGGACGAGGAACTGGATCGTTCGGACCAGCGTCCAGTGTTGGCAAAAAAATGTTATGCCAAACCGGACGTTCGGATGGTTGAACCGGACGC
Source organism: Fraxinus cuspidata (assembly GCA_903798385.1). Classification (NCBI taxonomy): domain Eukaryota; kingdom Viridiplantae; phylum Streptophyta; class Magnoliopsida; order Lamiales; family Oleaceae; genus Fraxinus; species Fraxinus cuspidata. Next base: position 1,149 of record CAIGRP010129154.1, on the reverse strand, counting down.
TCAGTTCAGCATCTGGGTCCTTTTTAATTGCTTAAAATAGCCATTTCTCTCCCATTTTGTCCACTAATCTCTTCTTAAATCTCTTCTCCATCACTTAATTCTTCCCCTCACACCATCATTTACCCTTTAATTTCAAAAACCCATAACATCTACCATCTAACCCTTTCCAAAATTTCAAATTTCATCAATTACATTCCAATTTTCCTAAATCCAAAAACATAGAAATTCAAATTCTTTTTCTCCAATTCTTCTCTATTTTCTGCAATGTCGGGATCTAGAAGAACGGGGAAAAGACTCAAGCGCATAGTACGGCGATCTCCTCAATCGTCATCCAATGAAGAGCTCGATTTGGAACTTGAGGTGCCGGCCAACCCATTCGAAAAATGGGTAATTAGCACATAACGTCCCCACCTTTCATTGTTATTGTAGAAAACGCCCATACCTTTAATTTTTTGGCATTTTCACCCTTATTTTCACCTTTCATTGCGCAAAATGTCATTTTCACCTATTTTCTCAATTAAAAATTATGAAATGACCAATATACACTTCTCTTTAAATAAAAAAAAAAGAAAGAGAAAAAAAGTAATTGCAATCACAGTCCTAATTTTTTTAAAAAAGTCCAAATAAGTCACAGATAAATTATTGAATGGGTAATTAGCACATAATGTCCATACCTTTCTTTTATTGCAAAAAACGTCCTTACCTTTTATTTTTTATTTTTTGCCATTTCACGATTAATTACATAATTAATTGCACAAACCATTATTTCTATCCATTTTCATTCAATTTCTCAATAAAAAACTATGAAATGACGAATATACTATCATATTTAAATAAGGGTAAATAGCACAAAACGTCCCTACCTTTCAATTTCATTGTGCGAAACGTCCATACCTTTCATTTTTTGACATTTTCACCCATACCTTTCATATTTCTTGTGCAAAATGTCATTTTCAACCATTTTTCCAATAAAATGACGATTTTACCCCTCTATTTAAGGAAACAAAAAGAAAAGAAAAGAAAAAATAAACAATTTATTACAAACATAGTCCTAATTTTTTCAAAATATTATCCTCCCAACCATTTCAATTTCTGGTCCAAAACTCTCCACGGGCGTGATGTAAGGAGAGAGTTATCTGATCAAAATTG
>CAIGRP010129149.1:0-18123 GCA_903798385.1 Fraxinus cuspidata | reverse complement strand
TTCCAATCAAATTAGACAACCAATTCGCCAAAAAGGGACAAATTAGAATTTATCATGAAATCATTATTTTGCCTTGCGAGCCCACTTCATCATAAATTTTAACTCCTTACGCACTTCATCAAGAACAAAACTTGTGATGACTCTTGTGGTAGTGCAAATATTGCGATCCATCATTCCATTCCCCTTTCTCTATTTGTCACTACGTCGTTGCGGCTCTCCCTTTTGCGCAGCAGTGTACATCGATGTGCATGGTTTTTGGGGTGTTTTCAGGTGGTTTGGGTTGAAGTGGTTTAGATCTAAGATGGGAACTGTGTTTTCGGGTGGTTTGGGTGGTTCGCAATCATTGCTGCGCAAGCAGACAACAGCGATGGTGATTTTGCACGAGTTCAAATGACAGTGTAGTGTGTGGCCTTGTGGGTATGGTGGTGGTGGTGGTGTGCGGTGCGGTACGGTACGGTACGGTGCAGTTCAGTTTGGTAAAATAGTGGTACGGCGATGTGATGGTGGGATGGCGGTGGTTGTGATGATGTATGATCAATAAATTGGTTAATGTGTGACTAATAAATGATATGTAACTAATGAAATAAGTAATTTGTGATCAATAAATAATATATGAATTCAAAAAACTTACATGTAGTAAGTTGTGATCAATTAGTTTAATATTAATTTGTGATCAATTAATTTTATAATTTGTGAATGTGAAAGTTGTTAATTATAAAATTTGTGATTTGTGACGGGAAAAATCATACATAATCTATTAGTTTAATAATTTGTGATTAACAAATAAGTTGTAATTTATAAATTTTGTGATTTGTGACTAAAAAATCATATATAATCTATTAGTTTGATATCGAGGAATTATACTTGATCTACTGATTTTGTAAATTGTGACCAATAAAAAATTGTGACCTATAAAATTTGTAATTTGTGATCGATAAATAATATGCGACCAATTAATTTGATAATTTTTTTTATCGAAAACAAGTTGTGAACTATAAAATTTCTGACCGTGATGTTTATAATTGTAATTAATACATAACTGTGATCATAAATTATATAATATTGTGATCTTAATATATTTAATTAATAAAAATTAATTATTTAATAAATAGATTTAATTAAGATCTAATTTTTGAAATAATAGAACTAATTTCTTAATTTGAAATTTTATTTCGTAATCACCTTATTTATGTAATGTTCCCTAAAATAAATTAGTAATATCTTATGAGACAATAAGGGACGGGGCTTCACATCCACAAATCCACTTTTGGCCCACAGCTAAAATATTATATAGAAGCCCAGTTGTATATACCAAATTCATTGATGGATACACCCCCACCAAAAGAAGATAAAACGCACGCTACCATCCCACATTGAAAGCTAAACATAAAACTTCTCAGTTTTAATAAGCAAACACTGGAATTATGGACATAACCATTCTTGAACATGATTAGTTCAATCGGTTATACCGTTGTGTCCTTGAGTTCTAAGGGAACATGAACTAAAGTCTGGTGGATGAACCATGGCTTCTAGACCGGAGCATGATTGATAGTTCAACCACTGTCGATCGGTGGTGGTTGGTACAGTGAAGGATCGTTCTTAGTTGGCTGTGCCATCTGAGGTGGTCTAGTGGTTACCTAACAGACTCCTACCCATCTTTTTTGTCTATTTTCATTGTCACCACTATTAAAGAAAGAGTAAAAGGAAGATTGTTAGTGAATGATACAAATATTAGCAAAACAACTATTCGCCAGAGAAAATCTCATCGAAGTTTTGACAGACTTCTACCTAATCTCATTATTCTACATAGACAGCACATCACTAATGTTCTATCATCAAAATGATAAATAACATTATTNATTATTCTACATAGACAGCACATCACTAATGTTCTATCATCAAAATGATAAATAACATTATTATGGTGTGATCTAAATTCTATGTGATTTGGTGTTTAGTTGAATAGAAGAAGTCTAAAGAAGTTTGGTTATGAGAGTCCTAATTAATGGAGGTCAAATTTTATCAAGGATTGAGAGTTTGGCTTGGAAAATGACTTTATGATGAAAAAAATACCTTGAAGACAAAATTATTGAAAGTGGACGTCACAACGCAAGTTTATATATATTCCACGTTATTGTATCTCCATATACAAATTCAATATCTTGAAAGTTAGAGAGTCATCAAAATGATAAATAACATTATTGTGGTGTGATCCAAATTCTATGTGATTTGGTGTTTAGTTGAATAAAAGAAGTCTAAAGAAGTTTGGTTATGAGAGTCCTAATTAATGGAGGTCAAATTTTATCAAGGATTGAGAGTTTGGCTTGGAAAATGACTTTATGATGAAAAAATACCTTGAAGACAAAATTATTGAAAGTGGACGTCGCAACGCAAGTTTATATATATGCCACGTTATTGTATCTCCATATACACATTCAACATTTTGAGAGTTAGAGAGCTTAGATTTTAATTGAGAGCATTGAGACCTTGATATTGTAAATACAATTATTAATTATAATGAAATTCTCCTCTTCTTCTTGTGGTTTTTTCCCATCCTAGGTTTCCACATAAATATTGGAGTTCTTATTTATTTTGTTTATTTCATTATTGTCAATATCTTACGAATAATTCATAACAAGTGGTATCAGAGCAATGTTGATTTTCCGCATTGCATCAATGAAATATGTTATTCCATTACTAGATCGAAACACGAGAATTATTTTATGGAAAGTAAAGATATGAGAGGTTCTCTCGCAAATGAATTTGGAGGAAGCATTGCTTGGCTTTAATAAGAAGTATTCAATTTGTATGCAGGATGAAAAATAGCATAGGGATTGAAAAGCACAATCTCAAATTCATATACATCTTTCAAACCAAATTTTTTAGAATGTTCTAAAGGAGAGAAGTGTTGTTGCGTTGTGGTTGAAGTTGGAGCAACTTTGTATGACATAAACTTGACTAGCAAGCTACACTTGAAACATTGCTTGTATTCTTATCGAATGTCCGAAGGTGTCTTGAAAGTTAGAGAGCTTAGATTTTAATTGAGAGCATTGAGACCTTGATATTGTAAATACAATTATTAATTATAATGAAATTCTCCTCTTCTTCTTTTGGTTTTTTCCCATCCTAGGTTTCCACATAAATATTGAAGTTCTTATTTATTTTGTTTATTTCATTATTGTCAATATCTTACGAATAATTCATAACAAGTGGTATCAGAGCAATGTTGATTTTCCGCATTGCATCAATGAAATATGTTATTCCATTATTAGATCGAAACACGAGAATTATTTTATGGAAAGTAAAGATACGAGAGGTTCTCTCGCAAATGAATTTGGAGGAAGCATTGCTTGGCTTTAATAAGAAGTATTCAATTTGTATGCAGGATGAAAAATAGCATTGGGATTGAAAAGCACAATCTCAAATTCATATACATCTTTCAAACCAAATTTTTTAGATTGTTCTAAAGGAGAGAAGTGTTGTTGCGTTGTGGTTGAAGTTGGAGCAACTTTGTATGACATAAACTTGACTAGCAAGCTACACTTGAAACATTGCTTATATTCTTATCGAATGTCCGAAGGTGGGTCATTGGATTATCACTTAACTATGTTCAAAAAAATTGTAGCCGATTTGGAGACATTTGATGTTAAATATGATGAGTAAGACTTAGCTTTGATGTTGGTTGGTTCATTGTCGCCATCATATGTGACTTTTAGAGATATTATTCTCTATAGTTGGGATACTCTCACCGCGGAAGAGGTTTATTATGCTTATCGTAGGAGAAAATGAAGCATCTTGCTGGAGGATCTGAGAGTCAAGCTAAAGACCTGGTTGTTCGTGGGTGAAATCGAGATATGAAGCTTGGCGAAAATATGAGGGGCAGATCGAAATCCAAAAATGTCACTTTTGTAAAGAGAAGGAAAATATTAGAGCTAGTTGCTATGCTTTGAAAAATAGAAATAAGTCTGTTGTTGCTACAGATAATGGAAAGCAACTTGTTAACACAGCAGAGGCTGATGTTGTAGAAGATGCTCAAAGTGAATGAGAGCTTCTTGTGATTTCTGACATGGGTTCCAAACCTTGTGAAGAATGGATTCTTGACTCGGCATATACTTTTCATATGTGTCCCTACAGAGATTGGTTCACAACATATGAATGAGTTTTGAAAGGTACAGTGATTATGGGAAACAACGCACCTTGCAGAATTGTCGGAGTTGGTACAGTTAGGATCAGAATGTTCGATGGGGCTACTAGAACACTTATAAATGTAAGGCATGATCCAGAATTGAAGCAGAATCTCATATTTTTTAGTGCACTTGACTCGAAAGGTTATAGATACACTGTTGTAAGTGGAGTTTTGAAAGTGAATCGAGGTGCACTTGTTGTCATGAGGGAACATAAAAACTCTACACGGTTTTACATTTTGCATGGTTCCACAGTAATAGAGCATGCAACAGTTTCTACTTCTTCTTTAATAGAAGAATAAATTACAAAACTTTAGCATATGCGGCTTGAGCATATAAATGAGAATGGTATGGCAAAGTTGAGTAGGATGAGACTTCTTGATGGGCAGAAGACTTGTAAGATAAATTTTTGTGAGCATTATGCCTTTGAAAAATAGAAAAGAGTCAGATTCACTAAAGGAAGACACAACACGAAAGAAACATTTGAATATATCCATTCAGATCTTTGGAGACCGGTTAGGGTACCTTAAAAAAGATGTGCTTATTACTTGTTAACGGTAGTTGATGACTTCTCTAGAAAAGTTTGGATATTCTTCTTAAAGTAAAAGAGTGATATGTTTGGGACCTTCAAAGAGTGGAAAACAATGATAGAAAAATAGAGTAAAAAGCAGGTAAAACGTCTACGCACAAGTAATGGGTTGGAGTTTTGTTCAAATGAGTTCAATAGCTTCTGCAGGGCTGAAGGTATCTAGAGATACTTGACATTACTTGAAACTCCTAAATGAAATGGTGTAGCAGAACAGATGAATAGAACTTTGATGGAAAAGGTTCGTTGTATTTTTTAGAATTATGTGTTGCCTGAGATATTTTGGGCTAAAGCTACTATTATAGCTTATTTTCTAATTAATCGTCCACCTTTAGTTGCTATTGAGAAAAAGATACCATAAGACTTATGGTCTGATAAACCTTCTTATTATTCTGATTTGAAGATTTTTGGGTATCCTGCTCATGCTCATGTGGATAATGGGAAGTCAGAACCTAAGTCTAGAAAGTGTATATTTCTTAGGTATAAATCTGGTGTGAAGGAATATAAATTGTGGTGTCTTAAGACAAGAAAAATGGTGGTTAGTAGAGATGTAGTATTTGATGAACTTGTTATGGTTCATGGTTCACTTCATGGGAATTCTAATAAAACTAAGTAGCAGAAGCATTCAACTCGGGTGGAGTTGAAAATTGGTCCAAGTGGACAATCAGAGGTTTTAGAACATTCTACTACAAATTAGTCTAGTTCAGAGTCAATCTTATAAGACTAATCTCTATATACTTTGCCTATACGACCATCAATACAATAGTATTCAATTTCTAAAGGTAGACCTCGCAGACATATTAGATCTCTACAGAAATATGGAGAAGCAGATTTAGTAGCTTATGTATTGAGTGTGGTTGACAGTATTGATTCTACTGAAGAGCCTGCTAAATATTTAGAGGCAGACAATTGCAGTGATTCTAGCAGATTGTTGATTTCTATGCATGAGGATATGGAGTCATTGAATAAAAATAATACTTGGGACTTGGTAAAATTACTTAAGGGTAAAAAGATTGTTCGTTGCAAGTGGGTGTTCAACAGAAAAGAAGGCATATCAGGGATTGAAAATGTAAGGTACAAGTAGATTGGTGGTAAAGGGATACAGTCATATTCCAAGTATTGACTTCACGGATATGTTCTCACCAGTTGTGAAGTATAGTTCTATTCGGGCCTTACTTGGAGTAGTGACTAAGAATAACTTAGAGTTTGAGCAGATGGATGTCAAAACAGCATTCTTACATGAAGAACTTGAGGAAAAAATTAACATGTAACAACTAGAAGGTTTCATAGTTTCCAAAAAGGAAGACTGTGTACTTGTTGAAGAAATCTTTGTATGGAGTGAAGCAGTCGCAAAGGTATTGGTACAGAAGGTTCGATTTATTCATGACTACTCATAGTTTCATTAGAAGTAATTATGATTGTCGTGTGTACTTCAGAAAGGGAGATGGTGGATCGATCACATATTTGTTATTATATGTTGATGATATGCTTATAGCAGCAAATAATAAAGTAGAGGTCAAGAAGGTAAAATATCAACTTAATAATGAGTTTGACTTGAAAGATTTGGTACAGTAAGGAAGATTATTGGTATGGAAATCTTGAGAGATAGAAAGACTGGCAGATTATATTTGAGTTAGAAGTGGTACATTGAAAACGTGATTCAAATGTTCAACTGGTGAATGCTAAAACCGTCAGTGCTCCCTTGACTGCCTACTTTAAATTATTATCTAACTTGTGTTCTAGTACGATGTAGACACTGATTACATGTCTCATGTTCCTTATTCTAGTGTAGTTGGTTCACTTATGTATGTTATGGTTTGTATAAGACCTGATGGCTCATGTAATCAGTGCAGTTAGTAAATACATGGCAAATCCTGACAAGGAATATTGGAAAGAAATGCAATGGATATTCAGTTACTTGAGGGGCTTTTCTAATGTTTGTTTGCAATTTGGGAAAAATATAGATGGAGTTATTAAGTATGTGAATTTAGATTATGCAGATGATCTTGATAAGAGGATATCACTTACAAGATATGTGTTTACCCTTGGAGGCTGTATTATCATCTGGAAAGCTACTTTGTGAAATACAGTAACTTTGTCTACAACAGAAGCAAAGTACATGGCCATTACAGAGGCATGTAAGGAGGCTATGTGGTTGAAGTGATTGATTGGTAAAATTAGTAAAGACTTGCAAATTTCTAAAGTATATTGTAATAGTCATAGTGCTATTTTCTTGACTAAAGAACGGATGTTTCACGATAGGATTAAGCACATTGATGTGAAGTGTCATTTTTTTCATGATGTGATTGCTCGTGGTGATATTGTAGTGAGCAAGATTGATATCAAGGATAATGCTGCTGATATGATGACAAAACGACTTTCCATTGCTAAGTTTGAGCATTTGAACTTAGTTGGTATTTGTCATTGATTTTGCCCATTGGGCTTGTTTGGAAGAGGATGAGTAGTGTTTACTTGGAGATGTGTTTTGAGTTCTTTGTGTTGAAATTTGGTTCAAGGTGGAGATTTATTGTGCTATGACCCAAATTCCATGTGATTTGGTGTTTGATTGAATAGAAGAAGTCTAAGGAGGTTTGTTATAAGGGTCCTAATTAATGGAGGTCAAACTTCATTAAGGATTGAGAGTTTAACTTAGAAAAGGACTTTAGGATGAAGAACGAATACCTTGGAGACAAAATTACCGAAAGTGGGCATCATGGCGTCGCAGCGCCCGTGACAAAAAGAGAAGCAGCATGCCCGACGCCAATGTTTCTAATCGAATAAATGCCACGAGCGCAGGGCACTAGATTGGTGGTGCTTGTGATGAGGTTATCTCGATTATTTAGGATTTTATGTTTTCTTCTTCGTCTATAACTCTAAAAAGAGGTTTCTGTATATATTTCACATTGTTGTATCTCCATATACATACTCAATAACATCTTGAGAGTTAGGGAGCTTAGATTTCAATGGGGAGTATTGAGATCATGATATTGTAAACAGATTCATGGGGAGTATTGAGATCATGATATTGTAAACAGATTTATTATTTATTATAGTGAAATTCTCCTCTTCTTCTTGTAGTTTTTCCCATCTTGGGTTTTCACGGAAATTTTGGTGTTCTTATTTTTTCTTATTTTTTGTTTATTTCATTATTATTATTATCTTGCGATCAATTAATAACAAGCATTATTCTTAAAGAAAAGCTACTGCTAATCATAGCACTGAAAAAAATTTCTTTCAGGTTTTTGAATAGTTTGAGAATTGTTAAGATTAGGGTAAAAGGAAGATGGTTAGTGAACGATACAGATATCGGCAAAACAACTATTCCAGGAGAGAATCTCACCGAAGTTTTGAAATAAGTTTCAAATGAGCAAAGGTCAAGATGTTGTGACAACTTCCCAATACAAGGCAGATAAAGAACAACTTTATTCTTATGATACCACATACCGCTGCCATAGAATGGCCCAGAAAGAGGTTGTAGAGTCAAGGGAAAAAATGAATACTGAATATTGTGGATTACACTACTATAATTATTGGACTCCAAAACAATATTGAACCCTTGAATTGAAAGGGAGGACGAAGTATGTGCATCACTCGCCTCAAAACAAAGGATATAAAAAGCGTAACATGTCACTATGCATGGACGTCAAATTTCAAGCATTACAAGCCTAAACATGCTAAATGAACCCTAGGTGTAATAAAGTATTTTTTTGTTGTTAATATTTATTTTAATTATTGTAGACCAATAAATAAATAAAATTAACGCATACAATGAAAATCTACATGAACTTTGTACATATTTTTGAAGTTTCCAATAAAAATATATTCTCAAAATTATAAATACTCCATATCAATAATGCTTTGTTCTTTGCATGCTGGGTTTTTGACAAAGCAAGATTATCGAGTTTAGGCATTGTGAATAATCTCAAAAACTAAAGGATTTGAGAAAAATAGTGGGCAAAATTCACCATAACTTTAAGACGAATATTAGGTACAAGGAAAAAAGTATACCACTAAAATTAAAAAGCAGTTGGCTGACTAATTAAAATTGGATCAACACTAATTATTACTCATAAATTGTAACTTATGGCATATACAATTCCACGCAACTCAATTCAACAAGTATAACAATTTATTGGAATTGATACTTTATATGCAAATAAATCATATATTGTAAATTATTATTATTATTATTATTATTATTATTATTATTATTATTATTATTATTATTATTATTATTATTATTTTGTCAAAATTCATATAAAAATTGTTAATGTATACAATATTGTATCTAGTAAAGAAGTCATAAATAGTTAGCTGTTCATATAGCCAAATCCATTCATTTTCACATGTGAAATCTTAGGATAATTTAGTTTAGTCCAAACATGGCTCTCCATATCAGGAGAGTTTATGTTTATTTAAATAGTAATGATCCTTTTCATTAGTTAAGGTGTTCTATTTGTTTATTATTATTTCATTTTACAAGTTAAATTAATTATTTGTTCTTCCTTTTGATTTGTTTTGTCTAGAACATGCCAATGCCCAAAAGAAAAGAAAAGAACAAGATTCCAGTGAGGCAATAAGGATAAAAAGAATGAAAAGACCTACATCCTATAGGTTTTTTTTGTTTAATTTATATGCCATCCTCGATTTTATTGAACGTGATTAATCAAGAAATTGATCGTTTTGAGACTTCGTATTTCATCTAAAAGGCCAACATTATTAAGATCAATAACCGAAATCTTTATGTATAGATTATAGCTTTCATATTTAAACAACCTGGAATTATTGTCATTTTACATGTGCAACAATACCTCATTTGAGAATACTAATTTTGAAATTCACTTTTTGCTTGAGCTTTATGCATATTGAGTTGGTCGTTTGAAATTTTGGAGCTCTATATCATATTGAAACTTAATACATGAAACTTGGATCAAGCAATTACATGTCGATTATTTTCAAAATTATGAGTATTTCAAGTATGGTGGTCTAAACAACGGATATACGTTATGCCAAACATGTCGCCGGGTACTTTGCATCTCTTTTTCACAAGGATATTTCTTTCTTTCTTAATTTTGTCAAATTCGATGTATGAACCAACTGTAAATATTGGACTAGAAAGATAAAATAGTGGCGTGTTTGATAAGTGTCGTGAATGGCACATCAACTTTGGACTAGAAAACAATGCATCATTTGGCACGCCATACCTCTTCTCCAAATTTATATAATATTCATCCAATTCAATGTACCAAATTAAAAATTATTACACAGTTTAAAATACATCAGTTAGATTGCTCCTATGTAAGTTTCTTTTGATAAAATAAAATATATGTAGTCGACTCTAAGTGCTTGCTTGGCTAAATTTGTAGTGATTCCAAGAAATGTGTAGTTAAAGAACATGTAAGTTGTGGATTGAGGTGTTATATTCGTAATGGCCAGAGCAAGAAGTAGACAAAGTTGGAGACACCGCAACAAACCTATGTAGAAGATTAATCCAAACCCGTTGATGAAGATGTTTCACAGACTTGAAAATAATAACTCCTTTGGTGGATTTCAAGGCAATTATTCGCACTTTCCTTAAGACAGTAAATACCGACTCCGATTTTGCACACTCAAGGGTACAATGGAATTCGAATATAGTGTCTGCATCATGCACTAACGAAGACAATTCCGAACATAAAGGAGAGAAGAAGACGATATAGATAGACTCGTGTTACGTATTTTTGAATTACAAAACATGAACAAAACTTTGAGAGAGATGAATACAAGTTATGAAGAAAATTATAGTTTTAAGAACGAACGTGAAGGAGAATTCTATCATTCCATATATTTGCATGTTAAACAAATAAGAAACCAACATTCTAATTTACAGATTTAAACTTTTCCCAACATTCACAATTTTATGTACTGTAAACTAAATAACCAATTGAGATGAAAATACACCAAAAATTGGACAAAATATGAACACTTGCCAGAGTCGGGGACCTACAACCATGGGGCGGGGCCCTAACAAGCATACAGAATAAAACAGCACTATAGGTACAGGAAAAAACAACGGTAAATCAACAGATATTACACTCGGAAGATTTTCATTGGAAGAAGAAAAAAACAGGCAAACAGGGTGCTGTGATTCTGTACAAAATCTTGTACCTGCAGGTTTATTGTACAGAATACCTGCCGCGGAGCCTAACGTGGCCCCAGGTGATCCTACCTCATCCTCCACACTATCAAACCTTTCCTCGACTCTTGAAAACTCATAAACACATCTAAAAATGTCCAAAACCGCATTATTTGAAAATTCTCTAATAATCCTCAAACCATTTTTTTATTAATGGAGTTCAGCAAAAATCTCACTGACCCTCACCAAACTAATGTATTAATGATTGTGTATTTTGGAATTAAACCTCCACCTAGTGAGTGATAACTTGAAACTCTTCAGCACATGTTTGCATGTCCTCAAGTGTTCGTAATCGACAAGTAAATAGGCCTCATGTGTCATTTATTTTGGATTTTCATGAAAATTTTAGTAGCTGGCCAAGCCGTATTAAAGACGGCGCCATTCCTAACTTTCACATAGATCGACTTATCAAGAATAATCGCTCGAATGAAGTATTCTATAGACATGACTATAAATTAATTAAGAACTAGGGAAGCTTAATCAACCCTTTCTTATTACTTGGCTTCAAATGCAACATCCGAGAGTATAAGATCAGACATCCCGAAACAATTTTACTTCCTAAGTTACCCTTGCTAGATCTTTTCCCCATGAGCAATGACATGGATTACATATATCAATTATATACTAACATAGATCTCCTTGTTACTTCCACCTCTAAATAGATACGGAAAGGATATACACCCGATTACAATGAATGTGCACTTGGAGAGAAGTTACAGCGTTCAGTGAAGGCTAAACTACAGCTACTAGGGCCTAGGCTGTACATCTCCTACAAATTCAATAGATTTTTCTTTTTCAATGTATTTTGTTAGTTGGAACACACAATATACTTCTATTGGGTATGTTAAAACATCAGAGAATATGTATATCTCAGAAGTATCTCTATTCATAAGCAGTACTTACCGATCATCGACATGACATCAATTGATTTGTTATCTTACATCCTACTTCAAGATGGCAATTAAAACAACAAATCAATTAAAATCACCTAAATCACTATTTATGAGTAGATGAGTAGCATTATTCATATTTCACATATGTCTCGTCTTAAATCTTGTAGAATACAACACATGGGTCCAATAACTACAAGGAGTCTTTAAAAATTGTTACTTCAAGAACACCTGTATCAATCCATCACGATTGTGTATCTGTTAATCATAACTCGAAAATATTAATAACTAAAAATTCCCAATTCAATATAATAATCCATTAACAGCCCCAAATGCAAGAAAAATCCAAATTTGTCAAATTTAAATGCAATGACTATCTCTTGAGCTTGTGCGGGATATTAATCTCGTAACAAGGGCTGCAAAAATAATGACCATAGTAAAACTCTTGAAACTATGCCTTTAAGATAGCCAGAGAAAAGGCAACTTCCCAACATGTGATTTTACAACTCCAAAATGCAGTTCATCCCCAGAAAATCTCATCAAATCTTCGACATAAGTTCTAAATGAGCAAAGGACATGATGGTGTGACAACAAAAGCACAGGTGATACACACAGCTTACTATGATGATTCATGAGACGCACCCTTTTTAGAGTATGTTAACAAATTCCAAAAGTTCACCCATACCTCTTCGAAATATGATGTAATTTTGAACTCCGCAATGCAAGCACAGAGCATTTGAATGATTCATAGAGCACGTTACAGAAGTTAATTTCAAACTAGCATGATTTTTTCTTGAGGAAACTTAGAGAGGAATTCCAAGACTCAAGAGATCTTGCATGCAGATCAGTCCAGAGTTTAAAGACTTCAGTTCTGGTTGTTTTTACGCTAAAAAATTAAGCAAGTTTTACAAAACTTGTAGCAGAGGATACATCTGATACACAACTCAATACTGATTAGTGGAATCAATATGAAGGCAACACAAGGGGCAAGGGATGTTAAAAAAGAGAGAAAATTTCAAGATCGTGGATTTATCGATCTTGCCCGCAGATGTATTAGAGTTCCAAGTAATTCAGTTTTCAATTATGCTTTAAAAATATTCTGGAATGAGGTTTAGGAAGCATTTAGGGTGTATTTGATGGATATTATTGAGGAAAGAATGTATAGTGATATGATGGGAAATATGTGGTTAAAAAGTAACGAAAAGTTATTAATGTGATGGAAAATATTATTTTACCGAAGAATGTGCGATTAAAAATAAGTTTAAAAAGAATGTATTTTTAGATAATGTGTATCAAACAGGAGCTTAATATGATTCCTTGTTAGTGGAAATCATATGACATCTATAAATATGCATTAGCTTTTTGATGTCAAGTGCTGCTATGTAACTGTGATTTCAATATATTTCTTTCTCTGTGTTCCACAAATCTAAACTATACCCATGTCTAGCACGAAATCATAGAGCCCAAAGGTAAAAACGTTCTATTCTATAATACCAGTTACAGCTCCTAAGAGCATCTACAACTGTAAAAGGACAAACAACTAAACCCAAGGTCTCGAGAGGATGTGCTGAGAGAGAAGCCAGTAACTAAAATTTTAACCTGAGCTTTCAAAAGGAAAAATCAAATACTATGCATAAGACAGAGAAATGTTGATGCGATAGCATTCCTTACAGTGCCAACTCTTAACAAGTTTAAAGGATCTGAACAGTAAAATTAATCTATAAAATTTCTCACCCATCAATATTAAGTATCTTTCTCAACAGAGGTTTAATACAATATCCTACACAACGGAAGACTTGTTGAATTTCTTTAATATCTTTTGCATTTTCATTAAACACTTTGAAAAAAATTCAGCCTATGTAGGTGAGATAAAGCTTCGTTCGAGTTAAATTAAGCATTTAGAGAAACTTCCTCAATCACAACCCTTAAAAATGGTCAACCACGATTTTGCTATAGAAAGTTGTATCATCAATGTTCTCAATCTCTCTATCAATTCGTAAAATTCCAGTCGGAACTTGCAGAAATACATGGAAATGGCACTAGATAAAGCAAACTGAAAGAACAGGATATGTAGAGCTGATTCCCATATAATGCTTGGGTTTATTGAATTGAAATGAGTAGAAGTTTAAACATATATGTGCAGCAGGTAAGCCTTTTGAATCCAGTATACTGAAGATGCTATTAAATGCACAAGGAGTTAGTGAGTGAAAGAGTCCTGACTAAACTGAGCGAATACTAAACTATTTCATGGTTTAAAAAAAAAAAAGAGTCGAGTGAAGTGGGAATCACAAAGATCAACGAACATGGAGAGGCAAATTCAATTTATTTATCACCATCAGCCAACTCACATATCTAAATGTTGTGATAAAAAACAAACAAAAATCTCTAAATGTAACAACTTTTAAATTGAGAAACAGACAAACATCTCAGTTTTACTTTTACATTGTAATTAAGATGATCCTTCAGATATTAAACATAAAATCAAGAGGAAAAGTACAATAAGCTCAGAATAAGCCAGAAAAGTTGATTGTGAAACTCATGAACAAGACAATTTCCTATTTCTTGTTGCTTTTACCTCCAGCATCGGCACCCCCTGCAGCTTCTGCTGCCTTCTTAGCAGCCTTTTCTTGAAGTGCCTTTCCATCCCTATATAACCAGACACATAAAAGGCATATAATCAAAGGTGAATCACAATCAAAGTATAACAAAATCAGACCACTATTTATGTACGCTGCCTACCTAAAATTCTATATTTATATGGGTTTTAATAAATGATTATAAAGAAGTAAAGAACCAAATTATAACACAGATTACATCAAGAAACACATGTAGTTAGAAAGTAAGACCATAATTTACATTTCATACATATAGTTCGAAAATTTGAAAACATGTAAGATTTGTACCTGCACTTCTTGACTAAGTTAACATTTCGATTAAGAATCAATGGGGAAAAAAATTTACCTCGGAAAATTTGGGGAAGAAAAAGAAATGTGATATTTAATGTATTAACTTCAAAAAAATCCAGGTAAACAGATTAGATCTAATATCTAAAATAGAATCTTGGTAAAGAACAGTAATAATAAGTCAAAATCTTGGAAGATCTTTGAGGGGAAAAGTAAAATTAGAAATCAGATCCTAATTTGAAATAGAACTTCAAATTTGAGCAAAATCAACAAAAATTACTACGACTTAGACAGGAAATATGAACTGCATCTATTGAGGATACAAGGAAAAAAGGGAAACATTACAATTCAGAAAGCGTGGTAAAAAGTCAAAAGAAAGAAATGGAATTACCTTTCGCGGCGCTGCTCCGGGGTCAAACCATCATCTTTATTCTTGGCTTTGCCACCGGTCCGAGCCTGAGCCCTTTCCCTATCCTTTTCCCTTTGGTTTCCACGTTAGACCCAGTTATGGAAAACAGGAACATAAAAATAAATACATTGAATTCAACATGCAAAACAAAATTCAGATGAAAAATCCAAGGAGACAAGTAATATACGCTATTCATTTGTGTGTACAAACATCAATTTACTGTAAAGATGAAGAATTGAAAACATACAGATTCACAAAATATATAACATAATACCGATTACATTAAACAAAAATTGCGCTGAAAAAAAATTTAATTCGACAGAAAAAGAAAAGAATTGCGGCAGGAAGGATATGAGTCATGGTGATGAGGAAATTATTTCTTGAAGAGAGAATTCAGAAGAGAGGCTGCAATTTGAGGGTTGTATTACCCTTTGTCTATATAATTCTACAATTTATGATAGGGGTTGACTTCTCATATAAGAATTTAATATCCACCGTTGATATGAAAGATGCTAGGTTCTGCGGACGATCAATAGCCAAGAGGCCCCAAGTTAGGCATTTAGACAAAGTAATACAATTTGTATATCAATTATTTATAGATTGATGTTCAACTTGTACATCAATATGTACATAATAATTTATCAGTACAATTATTCTTGTAGACAAGTTTGATTAGCCAAAAGGCCCAAGGTTATTGGATTCCATCCCACTCGATTGCCATCTAATATTCATATTTTATTTCGCCTGAATTATCTCATTGAAGAGGCGTTTTAGCTTCAAATTCTAGCTCAAACAAAAGTACGAGTACCTCATGTTTATATGTCGAGTGATTTATTAATTTGGATTGAGTATACACAAAACATGTTAAACTATTCGTGAGGGCAATTTCACAATTCAAATGCAACTATAAAATTATTGAAACGCACTCTACTACTGAAGTCATGACCCATCGTGTCGACTTCCCACTAAGGCCTTGCATATCAAAGCATCATTTTTATGAATTTACACATATAGCGCCCGTTTGATCGTCATTTTTTGCTCAAAGAATTCATTTTTTCACCGTTGAAATGGGCCCACTTCTTGCCATAAAAAAGATGCCCATAGCATTTGACTATTCCAATGTGATTTGATTTTGTCAGTTATCATTTATATCCTTCATTTTTGTACAAGTATAAAAATATTGAGGGGCAATTCTACCATTTTACACGCCCATATTAATTGTCAATTCAAATGGTCATTGATATGTGCCAATAATGATAGCCCGCATAACCAACGGTTGAAATTTTTATTATAATGCGGGTAAGAATGCTTCCTAGACATGGGCATAAATTTGTTGATTCAGATTGTTGCATCAACTTTTCACTTTAAAATAATAATATAATTTTATGAGTATAAAATTTTAATGTATATGATGTTACAAAGTTTTAATTGCTAGTCCAATTTGTGAAATTCAGACTTAATTTTATTTTAACAAGTAATCTTAAATCTAATATGTTGAGCAAGTGAAGGTCTCATTGCAACTTGGACCACTTGGCCAATTGCCCAATTTCAACTTTAAAAATTCTAAGATTTGCTTAGGAATCTAAGGCTATGTTTGATAGCCCTTTTTTTTTTTCCATTTCCATTTTTCATGTAAATGGTTGTTTGATGAGTTTTATTTGTCATGGAAAATGAATTTCACCCATCCCCACACGTGCACCAATTAAAGGAAATGAGTTTAGGTGGAAAAATGGTTTCCACGTTAATTTATTATTATTATTATTATTATTATTATTATTATTTGCAATGGACACAAATTTTATCACTAAAGGTGTGTTTGAACCACATTATTTTGAAAAAAATACATTCTGAAATAGTAGATTGATTGAGAATTTGTAGTTGAAAAAGAAAGAAAAGTTATTGATGTGATGAAAAATATTATTTTATTGAAAAATGTGTGGTTGAAAATGAGTAGAAAAATAAAAATGAAAATTTTAATGTGAACAAAATAGGGGCTAATTGTAAAAAAAAAAGCTCTTTAATGGACAATTTTCATAAAAAAAATAAAGTCAAACAAACACCAATCCAATATTTAAATATTTTCCACGTGAAAAATTATACTGATCAAACACAATTAATTGACAATTTCCAGGAAAACAATTATAGGCATTTCAATTCCCTTGAATTCATTTTCTTTCCACCCAAATTCTACTCTTATAATCAAACGGACTCTAAGTGTTTTGCAAGGAGTAATAAAAAAAAAAAAAAAGAGTAACATTTAAAGAAAAGTCGAATGTGCTCTTTCCCAAATAGAATCTTATAAAGTTGAATGGCCAAATATGATCATGTCATCAAAAATAAAAATTCCACCACTAAAAATTTCTTTGCCATGCAATCATCACATACTAGAATAAATGATTAAACGCTAACTCCTCAATTACTCATTCAAACCTAAAAGAGAAAGCACAACAAAGAAAGAAAAAGAAAACACAGCTATAACAAAGAACATTTTGATTCTCACTTTCTAGACTGTACAGAGAATCACTTCCCCCAACCCCAACAACCTTCTCTGTCCAGTTACCAGAAATGGCAGCACCGCTGTCCACTGTGATGGTGGCACTGCTATTCTTTCTGTGCACCACCAGTATCACGAACAGTCCACCCTTTTTGGTGGCGGAAGCCACCTGGTCTGCGGTGAGGAGTGACGCCAGTGATCTGGCTATGCTAGCAGGTTTAAACTTTGCCCGTGCAGCTGGGGCAGATTGTGCACCCATTCAGCTTCCAGGCTATGCTATTAGCCCAACACAATTCAAGCCCATGCTTCATATGCATATAACAGTTAGGCCCCGTTTGAAATGCCAAATTTTCCAAGGAAAAAGGAAAATAAATTCCAATTCCCACTTTTTGACTTGTTTGATTGGTAATATTTTCCTTGGAAAACATTTTCCCACCCACCCCTCAACGCGCCACTTTTCCCACTTTTCCTTGAATTCATTT
>CAIGRP010129148.1:0-22839 GCA_903798385.1 Fraxinus cuspidata | reverse complement strand
GCAGATCTCTTCATCCCCCTCTCCCCACTCAATCACATGTAACCAGGCTTTCAACTCGGCCAACTCTCGCTTCTGTACCCAAAAGGGACATCAGAAAAGAAAAATTCATTTTCAATCAATCAACAGCTGCTCCCCAGGTCCCCTAACAATAGAACTCCTAGGTTAGTTACAGGCGTTCTGGCATCAGTTTCTCGTGAAAGTCTCCCTTCCATGGTTCAGTAAAGACAAGGTACAACGCTATCATGCAAAAAAAAGTGCTCGGAAGCGGTCTTTTTGTGCAGGGTTTGGTGGCCTGAAATTGACTTGGCTTCGCCAAAAGNCTGGCATCAGTTTCTCGTGAAAGTCTCCCTTCCATGGTTCAGTAAAGACAAGGTACAACGCTATCATGCAAAAAAAAGTGCTCGGAAGCGGTCTTTTTGTGCAGGGTTTGGTGGCCTGAAATTGACTTGGCTTCGCCAAAAGGCCTCATCTCTAAAAGCCCGGCTCATGAGGCAGCGCAAGCAAGCAGCAACGGGAGGAAGAATAGAAGCTGGAACTGCTGAAGTTGGTACTCTTTATTGAATTGAATTAATATTCTGATAAATTAAAAAAGTAGAGTCTGCAAATTCAAGTCTTGGTAACTTGTATTAATCACAAGGAGAGATACAAGTTACATATGACAAAATCTTAAATTATTCATGGTTGTAAGTAATAACGCATATTGTTATTACGTATTGACAAGCAGATTTGTTCATTTATGAAGTGAGTAGATGATCTTACAAGCTAAAACGTAGTGATATTTAAATAGACTAATGATGTTTTGTTAAGACAACAAAATCAAGACCTGTTACAAAAGATTTCATATGTATAACTATCTCAGTGTCAGTAGTTAATTTCTAACGTTCGATAGTGAAATTAATCATTTGACTTGAGGTTTTCATAGTACACTGAAAGCCCAACAATAACTAATCAAGAGGGGGTGAATTGATTTTTTTAAAACCTTTTCAAGAAATTTAAATAAGTTATAAATGAATAATTCAATCAAGTAATAAGCATAAATACAAAAAGAGCGATAAATATAAGGGAGATTGTGTAAACGATATAATTATAGATGTTCGATCCAAAATAATGATCTATGTCCTCCGTTACAAGCTCTACATCAGGAGTAAGGCCTTTTCACTAAATTTGATTGGCTTGTGGTGCAATCCAAACCTTTATAGCGCTTTCGGTGACTTACAATCGAAGAACACCGATCCTTCTACAATATTTAATTTTTTGGGACCTCAATACAATCTAACCTATTGAGCTTTCTAGGGATCTCAATATGACCCACAAATTTGAAGAATATTGATTTTAAAATTTGAACTCTTAATAAATTATATAAACAAATGAAGTTTTAAGAGAGGAAGATGCTAACACTTCAATGAATATTAATAAATGAAAGCTCAAGTGTTAGATGAGAAAACTTTGTTATTAAGGATGAATGGAGAATTTGATTCAATCAATCATAAATGTTTTCACAATAAATGATATGATGATAAATAAGATGTAAAATGAAAGTAATTTTTCTCAATAACATCACACTTTAATGCCCTCGAAAAACTTGCAATGAATTATTTATAGTGATCTATGAGCAAAAAACATTTGTGAAATCAAACAAGCAACCAACGTCATCATACTGAACTAGACAACCAAAGTAGCCATTTTGCATTAGAAATTAGAACAATTAAAAAAGTGACCTTTGGTCTTTCCGAACGTCCGCTTGAATCAAACCGAGTGACTATTTGAAGTACTGGACTATCCAGTTGGGTGAAAACATCTTCCTCTATTTTTGACTCGAAAAATGTGGACTTTCGAAAAATGTTTTCAAATTGCGTTTCAAGAAAATTAATATTTATTGCGTTTCAAGAAAATTGATTTATAAAGTGTGATTTAAGTTTAAATATCAATTTAAAATTAAGATTTGAAGAATAATTTTTATGCAAGTGGTTTTATGAAAAAAGAATTTTCATGCATAAAAATTTGTTTGTTTGAGCTTTAAATAGTTCATTGCTAAATATTGAAGCAAATAAACCTTTACACATATTCACAAACATCTTGTCTAATATCTTCCTTCGATGTTTGATTATTGAAGCTCTTTTGTCTCGAATGATTTGTCTTGAATGTTTGACTTACATTTCGATGTTTATTGTACGTCCCATTTGTAATGCAAATCTTTTGATAGTGACCTGTTTGTCCTCAATCGACAACTTTGCAACAACAGCTTTGAAATTGCTAGAAATGAAATTAACTTGTTTGTTACGATCATTAAGGATAAAGTCAACCATAGGTCAATAATTTTCCTCCTTTTGATTATGACAAACACGATGCTTGCAAAGACCAATAAACGAATGATAAGGAATAAAGATTTCAAATTTAAAATGTATTCCATATAGTCCCATCTTTTACAAACTAGTAATAGTTCATTCAAAGCATATAGATGGTTCTAAGTATGTCATTTTTTCATTCAAGGCATATGATGATCATCTTATTCATTGTCATGTATAATCATATCACTCATTCCTCTTTTTGGCATAAGCAAAAAGGTAGCACATTATTGATAAAAAATTTAACTGTGGCCATAGGAAGGAATAATATTTCCCCTTAATTAAACACAAAATGCCAGATACATGCTAGTTCAAACAAAAGGATAATAATCACATCAAAATACCAATCAAAGCATAGAAGGCACAATTCTCATTAATCTAAATATATCATGTTTTGAAGTAGTTCCAAAATATATAAAAAGTGAAAATAAAAACTAGACATGTAAGGCTTTGGGAGATATCGTGCATCGAATAGGGCATAGAAGGTCAATAGTTGAGCTTGCATATCATCCTATCGAGTGAGTACTTGATGAAGCAAGCCTGTCGATAGACGATGTGAGTGAATTGATGTGATCGTTGAGGAGATTGTAGTGATTCTCGATAAATGTGAAATCGTCGATAGGAAGAGGAGCACTAGAACTTGAAATGTTATGAGGGGTTTTCGAACATGTTCTACTGATCGCACCGTCGTCTTCATTTCCTTTGAAAGGTAGAACTGAAGGACCCGAAGTGGGATCGAGACGTTCGGTATGAGCCACACATTAATCATGTTCTTTTACAATTTTCATGCATTTGAGAGTTTGGATATTGATGGTATCAATGGGACGGAGTGAAATGAAGGTTTCGTCATGCTAATGAACTTCAAAATGCTTAAAAATTTGGTAAGGAGCATGCCGCAAGGTTGTGACCAAGGGCAATGGTTGGAACGTCTATTAGCATCGTCTCGATGACCTTTTCGTTGAAGAATGATATGCGGAATGATATTTTGTGTGGCTTTAAAAGGTACATTAAGTTGATTGGCTCTAAGTTTGGTGATATTTTCTATATTCTTTCATGTAACTCGACGTCACGACATGCCTCAGTAAGATTGTAACCCTCTAAAGTGGGATGAACTTCGTGTAGAAAAATTTGGTTTTCACATTCCTCGAGCTGAAGAATATTTCGAATGAGATTTTTGGTGACGGTAATTAGGGTGTTTTTAAGTAAACAAAAAATCTCATCCAACCTAGGAGTGATGATCACAGTAAAATTCTTTCATGAGTTGAGGATATGCGTTTTCCTCTATGGTGGCTATCGACACTAAATCATATTTTCAAAATATTCTTCAATATGAAGTGTGTGGGCTTCAATAGTAAAATCGACAAAATCAACATTCTTACCAATGAGAATTGACGATTTTTCAAATGGATTTGTCGACACTTCAGGTTCTTCGTCGGATGAATGTGGTGAATGAGGATCCCGCCTTATGGTAGTTTCCCTACACTTTCCTCTTTGACTTGACATGATAAAGAATTGAATTTGAAGAAATGTATGCTATTTTTCACACCTAGGGTTTGTATAATCCCGAAGGAGTGATTTTGAGGGATTTAATGGGAGAAAATTGGGGATTTTGAGTAACTTGAGGAGGAGAAGAATGAGTTTTTGAATTTGAGTGAGGAAGTTGATTTGAGAAGGAAATTTGATGAATAAGTGGTAGACGCACGTAGAGGAGAATAGAGGGAAGAAAATGAAAAGGAGAGACTTTGAATCGTGATTTTAAAACTGGTAATACGATCAGTCGGACGTCCACTTCACAGACCTGAATGTTTGCATTCAAAAGTCTAAACTCTATGTCTATCTGGACAGCTTGATCTGGATGTCGCAAGCTTGTCCGATTTATTAGCAAGGATGTCCACCCTGTTATCTAGACGTCCACTTCATCATTTTAATAAAATTTTGAATTTCATGATGAAATGGCATAAAATAAACAATTTTATCAACAATTAAACACATTAGCCACATATTTTAAATTCATTGAGAATTTCCAAACGTCTTCGAATATGCAAACAATTATCAAGAGTTAGAGGTTTAGTAAAAATATCGGTTAATTGATTTTTAGTGTTTACGAATTCTAACATAATATTTCTCCCTTTTGTGTATGATCTCATAAAAAGTGGTGTCAAATTTCAATTTGCTTTGTTTGAGAATGCAAGATGGGATTTTTTTGATAGGTTTATAGCACTCGTGTTATCACATATAACAGGTATATGGTCAAATGTTAAGTGATAATTACTAAGTATTTGTTTCATCCATAGAACTTGTGCACAACAACTAGCGGTCTAGATATATTCGGTTTCGGCGGTATCAAATGCAACGTAATTTTTGTTTCTTACTATTGAAGCTATGTGTCTCGAATGAATTATCTTGAATGCTCGACTTTCATCACTTCCTTCATTGTAAGTGCAATTTGTAATGTGAAGGTCTTGATTTATTTTGTTCTTGATCGATCAATATTACATTGGATCCTTTGAAGACTTAAAATCAATTGTTAGAAACAAAAATTAATTTGTTTGTTATGATCAAAACATTATAGATAAAGTCAACCACATGTCAACATGCTTTGGATTGAACTTCCATAATTTTATGGTTTGTACAATCTCTTCCCTTTTATTTATCGCTCATTGTATTTGTACATATTACTTGATTGATTTATTCATTCATAACTTACTTAAATTTCTCAAAAAGAAGTTTTGAATAAACAATTCACCCCCCCCCCTCTTTGTTAATTTTTCTTGGGCTTTCAATTGGTATTAGAGTAAGGTACTCATTTATTTAAAAAAAAAAAAATCACAATCTTAAGTAATGGCTAACCACAATCTTCAAAATATAGAGAAGCATTCTACGAATCGTCCATCTTTCTTTAAGACATACATTATAACTATTAGAAAGTTAGGATGATGATTTATGTTTAATCTATAGTTCATAATGTTTGGAAAGTTATTGAATTCGATCCCTATGTGCCTAAAAAGATTATTAAAGAGGATGGTAAATCGGAATAAATAATTTCAAAAAACTAGAGAAGAATATGATGAAGAAGATAAATGAAAATTATCATTGAATGCTAGAGCAAAAAATATATTTTATTGTGCCTTAGATAAGAATTAATTTAATCGCATTAGCACACGTGATTCCTCTTTTGATATATGGTACATTTTAGAAGTTACACAAGCACTAGGTAAGTGAAGAAATCAAAATAAATATTTTGGTTAAGGAATTTGAAAATTTCTTTACGAAACAAAATGAGCCTATTGTTGATATTTCACCGATATTATCAATGGCCACAAAAGTTTTGATCGAAAATTTACAAACGGTGAACTTGTGAGTAAAATGGTTAGATCTCTCTAATAGGATTAGTGCTTGCTAAGGATGTTGATATAAAACACCAAAGACTTCAACACATATCTTTTGGAAGAGCTTTATGAAACCTTGATGATTTATGAGCTCAACAATGTCAAGACAAGGGAGAAAATAAGGAAAAGTAAAGAAGAAACAAAGGAGCCTCCAAAGTGCCAAATTGATTTAAAATCAGCAAATTGATGAAGGCACTACAAGTGAATATGAGTGATGAACTTGAGGATCTAGTCCTTGTCATGAAGTGGAAAAG
Source organism: Fraxinus cuspidata (assembly GCA_903798385.1). NCBI lineage: Eukaryota > Viridiplantae > Streptophyta > Magnoliopsida > Lamiales > Oleaceae > Fraxinus > Fraxinus cuspidata. Next base: position 16,851 of record CAIGRP010129148.1, on the reverse strand, counting down.
TTTTTGAAACAATCGGCGATTTCAATAGGAAGAAGAAAAAGGCTAACATTTTTGTCCTATAACTCTAACATCTTGTTTCAACTGTGGCCAATAATACCTAGCTTCCAAACTTGCTATTGTCTTATCATGCCCTAAGTATCCACTTAGACCTTCATTATATAGATCTCGATTAAACTTTTCACGTAGAGAGGAAGCGGTATTGCAAAGTTGATTGCTTTTGAATAAATACCCATCACTAATATAAAAATCTAACACTAATTCACGATTTACACACTTTCTCCAAATCTCTTTAAAGTCGGGATCATCTACATACAATTCATTTAAGCACTCGAACCCAAATTTATGTTTAATCACAAAAGAAGATTTTTGGAGGAAAGACACCCACCGAACATGCATTCTGCTATATATTTCTGAATATGAATAAACTTCAGGGTTTGGTGATCAATAAACAACACAAATTCATTATGTACGAGAGCTCTCATAACTGCATAGAATTCGTGCTCATAAGTACTCAACTTCTGTCTAGCATCACTCAACTTTTTTGAAAGAAAGTTACGGGTCTCTTCTCTTAGGAAAGGACAGTCCCAATACCCATACCTAGGGGTGTCAATGAGTCGAGCCGGCTCGCGAGCCAAAATTTGAGGCTTGTGCATGACTCAAGTAAAAATTGTTCCAGCTTTTTTGGCCCAATCTGAGCCGAACTTTTGCTTGGCCAAAAAAAATTAGGTGCGACCATAGCTTTCTACTCGAGCCTCTTCGAGTCGAGCCAACTCATAAATTTTTTTAATCAACTGCTGCCTGCAATGGTAACGTGTAGTTGCATGTTTTTTTTTTAACTTGGCGACAGTTGTTGCCTGTAAAGGCAACGTGTCAGGCAGCTACACGCTACCTTGATAGTAGGCAGCTACTGCCTTGTTTTTTTTATAATTAAAAGCAGGTAGCAACCGTTGCCTGCAATGGTTGCCTTTTTTTAAGGTTTGGCTTGTCACTGGCCGACATCCCAAATGAGGCTCGAGTAGGGCCAGTTCAGGCTTTTTTCGGCTGAGCCACTGATCGTCCGAGTTGGCAAGTGAAATTGACACCCCTATCCATACCACTAGCATTACATTCTACTTCAAAGATCTTCTCAAATGTTGGCAAAGGTAATACTGGAGCTATGCACAACTTTTCCTTAATGGAGACGAAGCTCTTATCTTACTCCTCTCTCCAACTAAATCTCCCATTCTTTAACAATCCATGAGTGGTGCCACAATAGTCCTAAAATGCAAGATAAATGGCCTATAGAAAGTTTCTAAACCATGGAAACTCTTTACTTCAAAAACTGATTTTTGTGTTGGCCAATCTCGAATTACTTTTGTCTTCTCTTTATCCACATGTAGACCATCTTCAACAACCACAAAGCCTGGGAACAACAGTTTATATGTACAAAAAGCGCACTTCTTCATTTGATGTACATCTGGTTCTCTTTCCTGGTTCTCTTTCAAAACGTCTAGGACTTGTCTCAATTGAACCAAATGATCTTCTTTGGACTTGTTGTAAATAAGTATGTTATTGAAATAAACCACCCCAACAAAAGACCCAATGAAAGGACGAAGAACCTAGTTCATCAATCTCATGAAGGTACTCAGGGCGTTTGAAAGTCCAAATGGCATCACCAACCATTCGTAAAGTCCATCCTTACTTTTGAAGGCAGTCTTCCGTTCATCCCAGGTTTGATGCGGATCTAGTGATAGCCATTGCGAATGTCTAATTTTGAAAAAATCTTAGAAATCTCAAGCACGTCCAACATGTCCTCCAATCGTGATCTTGTTGATGGCCCGAATGTCAACACACATACACTTCCATCCTTCTTTGGCACTAAGAGCACAGGTACTGTACACTGACACATACTATCACTTATGAATCATTTCCTTAATAGCTCCTCATTACTCCCTCAGAATCTCATTCTTATTTGGAATCTCATTCAGTAATGAGGTAAATTTGGAAGACTAGTCCCAGGTACAAAATCAATTTGATGCTTAATTTACCTCATAGTAAGTAACTCATTCTGCAATTCATCGGAAAACAAATCTTCAGATTTTGCCAATATTTCTCGAATTTCAGAGGGAACACCCCCATTTTCCTTATTTGCTATAAGAGCCCCTTAACCACAACTGGATAAAAGTAATCAGACTGCCTTATAGAATTTGCAATGTACTTCTTCTTACTCGTAAGGGTAAAAAAAATCTCAATTCGTTTTTGGGTGAAATTCTCATTCTGCTTGAGAGGAACCATAGCATCTTATGACTGCCCCCTGTCAATAGTACCAAATTATCACGCTCTTTAAGAGTTGAATCCACATCAAACTGCCATGGATGACCCAACAGAATATGGCAAGCATCCATGTCTATGACATCACACATAATTTTAGCTTTATAATGCTTACTAATAGAAACAAGTATTTTGACTAGTCTCTGTGGCCCGAACAGAAGGACCTTTCTTCACCCAACTAAAGAATAAGGATTAGGAAGGTTCTCAGTTGGTAATTTTAGCAAATTTACCAACCCCTTCGATACAAAGTTCTCACAGCTTCTGTTGTTCACAATAACTTTGCGCACACCATATTTTTTATAGAACAGAGCGAACGGAATATGTAGCGATGCCGCCTCTTCTACTTAGGCAACAAAAGGATCTGCTACAAAAGTGAACCTATCTATACCTTCATCTACAGCAAATTCAACTCATGCATACTCATCTTCCACTTGAGTACTTTCTTCCTTGTCCACTATTTTTGGCTCTAGCAAATTGACGTGCTTTCTTTTGGGCAGTTATCGGAATGATACCCAAGTTTGTAGCATTTATACAAATATCTCCTATGTGCCTAGCATACGAATTTGCATTTTGAGGTGTGCTTCGAGTTTGACCTCTATATCCAAATTGATGACTGTTGTCAACAGTGCTCTTATTAAAGTTGGCTGGAATTTGTAGTGGGGCCTTCCATTTGTCAAAAGAAACAGATGATGATGGTCCGACATGCGGGGGAACTCTTCTCTAAGTGGTCGCCTTCTTATTAGATTCCATCATCTGAGCCTTCATCGCCATGTTAATGGCTTCATGCAATGTCCAAATATTCTACGACCCAATTTTTTCTTGAATAGCCACCTTCAAATCAATGGTATACCTAGCTACCTTCTGACTTTTGGATTCTAATAGATTGTTCTGCTCTGGCAACTGCATAAATTTGTTGGTATAGTCTGATACTGTGCTACTGGAGAGTGTATCTTACGTACATAAGATACAAAATTTGTTCATTATTTGCAGGCAGAAACCGACCTATCAAACACTACTTCATCTTTCTCTAAGTCCGAATCCAACTCTTTCCCTTTCTCCTTCGAGTATTTTGTAATTGATCCCTGCATACTGCTGCATCCGATTTCAAGCGAAACACCACCTTCTTAACCATCTTGTCCTCTGCACATCCATAATTTCGAAAAATAATTAATGTAATGTTCACAATTTTTACTACTAGTTAGATTTAAAATTAGGACTTAGGTGCGCTATTATTAAAGTATAATGAACTTATTGGTTATTGGCCTAGTTTAATGACCTTATTGGTTACTGGCCAATAGTTTGAGGACCTAAGCGGAGAGTTAATTTGGAAGTTAGATGAAATCATGTGTAAAATGAATGTAAATATGCCAATTGGTCATTAAAGATTATTTATTTGGCCACATGCATTATTCACACCACATTTTAAGTCCATTCAACTGACTTGACCACATAAGTACCGTAATTGATTTGACCATATGCATTATTAACACCAAATTTCAAATCAATCCAATTAATTTGACCATTTTCAAGATAATGCACCAATTATGCATTGACCATGCCTAACATCTAGCCATTTCGTTTCACTTTTCTACACATGATCCAAAATTTACACTATAAATATGAGATAAACCCAACACTAGACTACCCATTTCCTCTCTCACTTACTAAAATTTTATCTCACAATATGTTCTTTCTCCCGTTCAAAAAACAGAGATGGTCGATGAGGAGATGAATGCCGTCGTGGGATATTTAAAATAACTTACATGAAGTTATGTCGAATTTTATTTAATTTATGTCGAATTCATTTTAAGATTTTCTTATGTCAAACATATTTTGTTTAAAAATACGCTTACTATGAATAATGTTGAATCGTAATTATTTTTATAAAAATCCTTTTTATTTATTTCAACCCTTTTATTTAAGTTTAATTTAAATTTTAGTGACACTCGAATCATTAAGGATTCGGGTTATCATAGTTTGTATCAAAGCGGGTTTACGTTCCAGTGGACCGCAATTAAAAAATAAATGAAAAAAATTAGTTCTTTAGTGACACACATTCAAGTTAATGATTTTCATTAAAACGATATTTTGTAATTTATTAATTACTAGTTTCAAACAAGTCACAATAGGGATTGATCAATTTCTTTTAATTCTCCAAGATGACATACTCCAAGTTTAGGTATCTCATATGTTTCATTGCTATAAGTAATATCTTTGTTGTGCTTATGATTATCTTAGGTATGTAAATAATCAACTTATGAGGCATGAATAATTACGACTTGTTATGAAAATTATAAGTATCACGAATTATTTGTTTACATGTAGCAACATAATGTATTAAGACATGTCTATTACTATTTAATTATTATATCTTGCATACAACTATGTGATATACATTGTATTTAAAGTATTGCTTCATTTCAATTGTCGAGAATGGTAGCGAAAGAATTTAGAAAGCCTTTAAGTTAGGAAATATTAATAAGGATTAAACAAAACAAAAAAAAAAAAAAACAATAATGATGATGATGATAAATAAATAAATAAATAAATAATTATATTTTAGGCACCTCTAAATAAAAAAGTTTTCTTCATTTGCATATTCGTAAAATTGAATAGCTTTGTTGAAAATATCTAAATTGTCTAAGGAGATCTTGGGATTTAAGTGGTCCACTTGTGACCCCTCATCTTCCCCTGAAAGCTTTTTAGTTGCGCGTTATTCAAATCAATAAGACGAAAAAGAATACTTAAAATCCTTTAAAGAAAATCACATCTTTAAAAATTCTATTTTCAGAAACTCCAATTTTACAAATTTCCTTTTTAATAATAATAATAATAATAATAATAATAATAATAATAATAATAAATATTCAAAATTTTTATTTCTTCCAATCTTTACTTATTGTAATGTTGTTCATTAAGGCAAGGCACCCCGAGATCGAAGAGGGTTAAAATGACACTGAACAACCCCACGCCAACAACTTTAACAAATCGGAAAACCCCAAAATAACGAATTGGTCCACAGTTTATTCAGCAATTCCTTGCAATGATGTGCACATTCGCCCAGGCGACAATGCCACAACAACCACCACGATAATCTACACCACCACATGGACAAGCATCGATAGTGGTAGAAGACACAAAAACACAACTACTGTTGTCATGGAACAATTTAGGAACCAACACCCCAACCTTTGAGGGTAGTTTAGATCCCTTGGAAGCTGAAGATTGGTTGGCAGGGATAGAAATGATCTTCGATCTTATTGACCACACAAAATCTAGAAAAGTTATATGCACAACCTTTATGCAGAAAAAGGGCGCCATGCATTGGTGGGATCAACCTCAAGGTCAAGGGCCCGTTGACAAATCTGGATATGGAACCAATTTAAGGAGAACTTTTTGAAGAAGTATTACCCTATAAGTGTCCGAAATTAGGAGTTTGAGTTTATCACATTCACTTAGGGCTCAATGTCTCTAGCTGAATATGAGTGAACGTTTGAAGAGTTATTCCATTATGCCCCTAACTTTGTGGAATGGACTGGTTATCCAAGAATCACTCGACAATCATTGTTTCGAGAAGGAAATGGTATTTCAAAAACCAGGAGAAGAAGAATTTCGATTATCGATGATTGAGTGTAGGTCTACACCCTATGTCTGCATTACAAGCAGGAAAATCTTACAATCAGGAGCTAATGTATGTTTCCTTGTGTCAAAAGTTAGAGTGGAACGAGAATTCCTAGAAATTTATCCAGATGATTTACCTGTCATGCCACCGGAATGAGAAGTGGAGTTCACAATCGGTCTGACCTCCCCCCCAAACCCGACCATACCTATTTCTAAGGCCCCTTATAGAATGGTACCAAAAGAGCTACAAGAATTAAAGACGCATATAGAAGAACAGTTAGAGAAGGGGTTCATTTTTGGACCCAGTGTATCACCATGGAGAACACCAGTGCTTTTTATCAAAAAGAAAGATGAGTCGATGTGGATGTGCATCAACTATCGAGAATTGAACAAGATTAATATTAAGAACAAATATCCTCTTCTCCGAATTGAAGACTTGTTTGACCAACTTCGAGATGCAATGATATTTTCCAAGATCGATTTACAATCTGAATACTATCAACTAAGCATCAAGACAAGTGATAGCTCGAAGACAACTATTAGGACTCGATATAACCACTACAAGTTTGTAGTTATCCATTTGGGTTGATAAATGCTTCCAGAGTATTCATGGACTTGATTCACCATATCTTCCATGATCTCCTTGATTGATTTATAATCATATTTATTGATGACATCCTAATCTATTCATGGAGCGAAGAAGAGCATAAGGAACACCTAAGGATTGTGTTGGAAATCATGAAGAAGGCGAAACTATACGCAAAATTTAAGAAATATAAATTGGAACGAGTAGTATTCATCGAGTATGTCATTAAAGCTTGAGGAATAGAAGTATATCCAAGCAAAGTAGAGGCAATTCTGAATTGGTCGAAGCCAAGTAGTGTAGGGAAAAGTCATAGTTTTTTAGATTTAGTTGGATGTTAGAGGAAGTTCATTGAAGGGTTCTCAAAGACATATGGACCACTGACACAGTTAATCTCGTAAGAGTCCAAGATTTGACTAGACCTAAAATTGTGAACGTGGCTTTGAAGAGTTGAAGAAGAGATTAGTTATAGAACCGATGTTGAACTTACCAGAAAGGGCATAAGGTTTTGTAATCTATAGTGATACATCTAATTATGGCTTGGGATGCATTTTGATGCAAAAAGGCAAGGTGAGATCGCCTATATATCGAGACAATTGAAACCATATGAGCAGAATTACCATATACACGACATAGAGCTGGTTCCAGTTGTCCATACCCTAAAAATTTGGAGACACAGAAGGAAATGTGACATTTCTACATACCACAAAAGCCACAAGTATATTTTCACTAAAAAAGAGTTAAATATGAGACAAAGAAGATGGCCTGAACTGGTGAAGGACTATGAATATTAAATCTACTATAACCCAAGCAAGGCGAATTGGTAGCTGATGCCTTAAGTAGGAAGTTGACGAGTCAAGTGGCGATGTTGATCGCACAGAAGCCTTTATGGAAAGAATTTGAGAGATTAAGTCTCGAGATTTCGCACCTAAACTTGGTACCATAGCTCGGATGGATGCATTATCAATTTGACCAACACTCCGTGACAAGATTAAAAGTCATAAAAAAGGTGACCAATCCCAGGAATTTATTAAATTTGAGATAGAAATAGGAAAACGAAAAGATTTTACCACATCTGATGATAGTGCAATGAATCATCAAGGACGATTATGCGTACCAAACTTCGAGGAATTGAAGAATGAAATATTAGATGAGACTTACTCTACTCCATTTTAGAGTATCCAAGAGGTACCAAGATGCACCGGGACCTGAAAACGATATTTTAGTAGAGAGAAATGAAGAAGGATCAAGCCAAGTATGTTGAAAGGTGTTAGATATGCCAGCAAGAGAAGGCTGAACACCAACAACCATCAGGGTTGTCGTAGCCATTAGATGTTCCAGAATGAAAATGGGAACATATGACGATGGACTTTGTTGTAGGTTTGTCGAAATCAGTAAAAGGTCATGGCCATTTGGGTGATCATTGACCGATTAACCAAGTCTACTAATTTCTTACCAATCCGTATGACTTTTTCAATGGACCAATTTACACGGTTGTATGTTAAAGAAGTAGTGATGTTGTAAGGTGTACCGATTTCAATTGTATCGGACAAAGACCCAATGTTCATATCGAACTTGTGGAAGAGTTTACATCGGGCTATGGGAACTAAATTGAAATTTAGTACAACTTTTTACCCTCAAACAGATGGTCAATCTAAATGAATGATTCAAACATTAGAGGATATGCTTCGATCGTATGTTTTAGAGTTTGGTGGACTGCAATTAATTGAGTTTATTTATAACAACATTTATCACACCTCTATTAACATAGCACCTTATAAATCATTGTACGAAATGAAATGCAAATCGCTAGTTCATTGAGACGAGGTTTGTGAGCATAATATTTTGGGTCGAAAGATTATTGAACATATTGTGTAGGCTATCGAGAAGATCCCTAATAGTATCAAAATAACTCAAGACAGACAGAAAAGCTATGTAGATAAGAGGATAAAGGACTTGGAATTTCTTTAAGGTGACAAAATATTCCTCAAAATGGCACCTATGAAGGGAGTATTACGTTTTGGTAAGAAAGGAAAGTTGCGATCAAGATTCATTGGTCCATTCGAAATCTTGAGGCATATTGGAAGTATAGCATATCAGTTGGCTTTCACCCCCCCCCCCCAAAACTCTATGTAGTACAAGACATATTTCACACGTCCATGCTCAGGAAGTACATCCCTGATCCAAACCATGTAGTGAATCATCAATCAATTGAGTTATAATGCGGTTTGAGTTTAGAAGAAGTACCAATAGAAATTATTAATCAAAAATATCAAGCGCTTAGGAACAAGGTAATCCCTTTAGTAAAAGTGTGATGGCTTAATCACTCAGCAGAAGAAGTCGGGAGCGAGAAGTGGATGTGTGATTCAAGTACGCAAAACTCTTAAAGGAGTTCCAATGTGAATTTCGTGGATGAAATTAATTTTAAAGGGATAGGTTGTTACGTCCCGAATTTTAGCTACTGGTCATTAGATTTAAAATTATGATTTAAGTGGGCTATTATAGTAAATATGACTATACACTTACACAAGAATACTTGACCTCACACGCTGCTCAAGGATCTCTCTCCAACAATTATTTCTATCATTTTAAATTGTCCAGTGTGTTATTATGTTATTACGTGAGTAATCCTATATATGTTATTTCATGGCTATGCAAAGGTATGGTCGTAATATGTATAATATTTGTAAGGACGAACTGGAGTATAGTACCACTACATACGGAAATTTGTTACCATCTAAATTAGGTCCAATTTTCGTGTCTCTCTATGCAAGTATGAAATTTTTCATGGAATGCATATACATGAACAAAATTTACTCACACACACTTATTGAGAATTTATATCATATTATGTTTTTTCTTCCTTTTCAGAAAAATGATGGTTCAAGGCAGTCGATGAGGAGATGAATGTCGTCACGGGATAGTTGCAATAATTTTCATGAGATTATGTCAAATTTTATTTAATTTATGTTGAATTCATTTTAAAATTTTCTTCAAAAATACACTTATTATGAATAATGTTGAATCTTAATTATTTTTTTAAAAATCAAATTTATTCATTTCAGACTTTTTTTAAGTTTAATTTAAATTTTAGTGACATTCGAATCGTTAAGGATTTGGGTTGTGGTTCATCTCTACCAACCAATTCAAAAAGTCCTCGATCTTCATGTTACCAAAGAATGGGGGAATGTCTGCTTTAATCGAATAATCATCAATGATATTTTGGTTTGATGATTATGCGACAGCGCTTTGAACTCCTCCTCTGAATTCAATTCGTTTTCATCCACTTCAAGCTTCCTAATATTTCATCTCCGAACTACAAGCTCAACGATCTGTTCATTGTTGGTTCATGTTGTTCATTCTGCCCGATGTTTCCAATACCCCACAGCATCAGTTGATGAATCTCTTCGATCTAAGTAGTAAGATCGTCAATTCGTCAGTTTTGGGCATCAAAATCCGTCTCAGTAATAGATACGTCACCCATAGTTGTGAATCAAAGATATAGAGACAGAAAAGCAGACTCTAATACCACTTGACGCGGCACGAAACAAGGAATTCAAGCGAAAACTTTAAGAACACAACTGTGGAATCCACCAAATTAAAAAAAAAAAAATAAACTTAAGAAATTTTATTAATGTAAGATGGTTAAAACGATGAATTAACTCTTTATTTGTAAGGGTTTACATAAAAATCTAGGTTAAAGAAGCTAAAATTGAAAAAAAAAATTGAAATAAACTAAATGACAAAAATAGCACTGAAACTTTAAAAGCAGATTTTGAGTCCTAAACGAACTCAGATGGATAAAATTCATCGTATGTTACAGCTAGCGGTGTGTTCTACTTGTCTTGTCATTCTCTTTCGAAATGGTATTTTGGACCCAAATCGGAGCTCGACTACCACACTTGCATTATTGCCTTTTTTTCCTTTTAGGTCCATTTCTACTCTAATCCATTCAGCTATCTTCTACATCACATAATGTGTTGGATTATTAGTATCGGTGTTAATAGGAATGTTTAATTTCTACCTAGTAGATCGTAGTTAGGTTGGAAATAACACCATCGTACATGGTCTAGGTTCAAGACGTGGTTTTCATTCTTGTGGGGTTGAAGTTGATGTGGACCGATGTATGGCATAGTAAGAGCAATATTATGATTATAATAAATCTTTTTTATTTACAAATATTGAATCAAAGTTTTATTTTTTCTTAAAATAGAAATGTGGAGTTGTATTTCAGAATCAAGCACTTGTTCTACAATTGCTACTAGCAACAATAGTTAAAATATATAGTTCCATATATAACACCAGACATTGGTGTGAAATACAATGTTTGTAAATAAGACACAACTATGAGATTTAAAACCGTGGAAAATGTTGATGGAAATTAAGATTGAAAGTTGAAGATAAAGAATAAAAATATTAAAGGTTTTAAAAAATGCACATTTAATCCCATAACAATCTTAACTGTACATGTTTCACACACAAGAAATGAATGAATGCATGTTATTTATTTATTATGAACAAGAATTTTATAAGGAAAACATTAATAGATTGATTACAGAATGTAATTGTTGTTTCACTCTGAGTTTTCTACTCCAACCGCCAATGTAATTTGATCAAAATTTGAATAGTTGGCTTGCAAAAATTATTCAATCTAAAGATGTGGGCCCTAATTGATAACGCTTTGACCAAAAAGGCATATGTTGCCTCTTTTTTTGTGGTGGTGACGTGGCCAACAAATTTTGGGTTCTCTCACATCCACATGAGCATTTTGTCCTGCATACTTTGATAAATTGTAAGTCATACGTGACCTTCTCTGAAGTGAGGGAAGGCAGTCGTGTACACTCCAATGGTCAAGTTAGACAATGCATAAGTGAAGTGATGTGAGACGTTCTAATGACATGAGCTACTAAGTATAAAAAGGTCAGATCTGGGAGGGTATGGAGTGAATATATTGAAAGAAAACTTATATTTTTGAGATTCTATAGTTGCTTTACTTTCAAATGACACAATGTGTAATCTTTTATAGTAGTAAAGGAGAAATGATAACCGTTGGATGAAGCAACATATGACATCATCTTGACGACTAAGGTTTTCTCCTAGGTGTCGCTCCATCAATCCTAGGCTAGCAGGCATTTCATACTATTGACAAGTAACCACTCTAAAGCCTAGTCCAACCTCTGAAATATAGACATACGATTTTCGACCTTTTTAGGTGCCTACTTTAGAGATGTTATATCAATCAATTGTAGCTTGTGCAAAAGAAATCTATGAAAAATGTGATATAAGATTATGCTTTCTATCAATTGGGAGGTTGATCACCTCAGACTTCTTCCTATAGTAGACAAGATAACTTACCTCGAACTTGGAGGGTCAGTTCACTAAGATACCTCGGTTGAAGTAATGCATCACCTCGGCCAGGTGGGATGGTGATGTGGAGTGTAAGCTTAGTTAACTTTATGGCTCCCATGTGGAGGTGATTTGGAGTCTCCTCAGAAGAGGCGTAATAATAGCCCCTTAAATCCATGTAAGGATATCTATATAATGCAGAAACTTCATTGTAGAGTGGAAGTGAATTTGTTGTAGAGGTGATCCGTTGGTGTAGAGCATCCTACCTTTCTTTGGCGAGGTGATTGCTTGCGAGGTGATTGCTCATATAACTGTGTATTTTTTAACACAACACAATTGTCCCCCAAATCCATACATGGATATATATATATATATATATATATATATATATATATATATATATATTACTTGGAGTTTAAATGTTGAAGTGTGATGGAATACCTTAGGTGGCAGCTAAACAAAAGGTAAAGAGGTGAGGTCATTGCTTGAAGATAAGGCTCTGAACAGTGGAAGCTTTGAAAAAAGCTGTTGAAGCAAAGGTGAGGTCTTTGATTGAGGTTGAAGCTCTGGATAGAAGCTTTAGAAAAGCTGTTGAAGTAGAGGCAATGCCCTTACTTGAGGATGAGGCTCTAGATAGAAGTTTTGAGAAAAGTAGTTGAAGTAGAGGCGAAGTCCTTGAAAAATTTGAACATTGTAGCAGAGGTGATTTTATGCCTCTATTCTAATGGACATTATTGAGTTTCGTGCCAGTGATTTGGAAGTTGTTTCATATTTTCAAGAAAAAGGCGTCGCTGCTTCTAAGACACGCGTTTCTTAGGTTATAACTGCTAATCATGGTGTACGGTTACACTAGCTTGAGGTGACGTGCCTATACACACACTTGAGATGTGCCACCTTGTTTATGCCGTTGGACATGTGTGACATTAGGTATGAATGGTTCAGATGAACTGGCTAAGGGATGACCCAAATGGATTTTGATTTGATCAAACTGGTGAGGCTCTGTCCTTGCCTATAAAAGGCTATTTTCTTCTTTTTGCTAGAGTTTTACTTACAAAATTCTCAAGAAGCATAGACATTCTATAGAATCAATATTCAATGAGCTATTAGCAATCTCTAGTGATGCTTACCATTCTCAGTAAGTTCCATCGACTTTGAGGAATGTTTGACTCAAGAAGTCTGTTCTTTAGATAACATTTTCGCAAATCTCTCTTCTTTTTGTTATTGTTAAAAATGCCTCAAACTTCTCCATTCAATTCTATTGAGGTGAGGGGATAGGGTTCAGTTGTAAGTACCTCAGAACTTATAGAGCCCAATGCTCTATCTTTTGAGGAGATTACTAGGGCCATTACATTGGGTGAAAATACATGAAAGTTGCATCATGTCCTTGTAGACACCTCGATGAAATGGAGGGGTTCTGAGTACCTTCTAACATGACCTTGGAGAAGATCTACTAAGTTGAGGGGATGTTTAAGATTCCTGACAGTATAGATCTCATCCTCTCCAAGGCCCTTTGCGTGGCCATTAACGATAATATATTTAAGGCTAGGTTGAGACTGCCTCTTTATACCTTTTTTGGGTCGGTCATTAGGTCTTATGCCCTTGATTCGACCCAACTGAATTCTAACTCCTTGACTTAGATGGTTGGATCGTGGATGCTCGGCAGAAGCCAGCCTGGGGAAAAGATGTCTTTTTCCGTCTTCCATTCCATATATATGCCCAAGGCAAGTAGGGATGAGAAATCAAAAGGCTAGTACTATCTTACATTTGGGGGCCTCATTCTCCATTCTTAGTGGGGTTGTCGGCCTCAATAATGGACTGAAAGAGGACATGGTTCTAGAAGTAAGGTAGATGGGACACCATGGAGGGTGATCTCATGGCACCTCTGACTCCATTGCCCACCTCATACTCCATTACAAGTGAGTTCTACTACTGAATTTATATTTTCTTTTTAGTTCTCACCAATACTTGACCATTTTATTCATGTTTGTAGACTCTTTGGCTCGGTGTGAGATCAATTTGGACTAATGGGACATCGTTCTAGCCATTTATTAGCTTATTTTAATGGAGCAATACCACGATGAACTCATCAATAAGAATACCCATTTAATTACAAACGAGCTAATGTCTACTCAAAGTATGGATCTAGTAGCTTCATCTTTATGTGTATGATTCGATGCGCTAATACTCAACATGTATTGCAAAGGATATTTTGAGCAAAAAGCCTCTGAAACCAAGCTTTGTTGCAATAAGGCAGAGTGTTGCTTAGGATTGCACACTAAAGACCACCTCTGGAGCATACAAGAAACAAAGTGAACAATTGATCACTGTAAGTAAGAAGTTGCTTCTTGATGATGAGGAGCACAAAGACGAGTTTTCACTTTCAAAAAAGAGCAAGAAATATGTTCTGTCTGGGGCTTCTTCTTCCAATCCATTGTGGCCGGACCTCATCCACCTCTATCAACCACTGAGATCCCTTCGAATGTAATCGTTAAGAAGAAATCGCCACCACCTCACTCCTAGCCTCAACAAAAGAGGTCATAAGTTCAACCTCTTACTTCAAGAGGCAAGAAGTTGGCTTACCCTTCCAGGTCGAATAAGGCTGGTGACTTTCTAAGAGGTTACACCAAAGGACTCCCCTGTTGGAGGTGCTTCCTTTAGAAATAGTTGTGGCTATAGCAGTCCATCATAAATACAGGATGGAGAGGTTGCAAAAGCATGTCTCCCTAATGAAGCTGAAGACCTACTAGAGGTAAATGATGCATATATTTTCCTAAGCTTGGAAGTCATGATAGCTGCACAAGGTAGTGAGAGACCTGAAAAATAGAAATCAAGACTTGGCAGCTCACTTTGAGGTCGCCATAAGTTACGATGATGAAGTAAGGCGAACCAAGGCTAAGGTGTAGGCATCAAATAAGAGGAGTGCAAAGGTAGAGCTAAAATTTCAAAAGGCTGGCTCTAAGGTAGCCTAACTGAAAAAAGACCTCTATGAGGCGGAGGCTCTGATAAAAAAAGGTTGACCGTGCTAATGAATACCAGTGTCGAATCATTGAGGCTTTGGATGATGCAAATAAGGAGAAAAATAAGCTGAGATTGCAGGTCGAGGCCCAACAGGAGGCGACCAACTCTCTGAATGCAGAGGTGGTAGTAACAACAAGGTGGTGGTAAAAAACTATATTGATAACTTCGACAGAACAAGGGAATATGATGACTTTGCCAACTGTGGGCTTCCTGGAATGCCAAAGAGATGTAATCTCACCTAGGTGAGGTCTACCCTAAATTGGATATCACTTTCTCTAGAGAAGAGTTCGGTAGGCCAATAGGTGGACACCCTACGTCGAGGCTAAGGTCGATGAGGCTCATAGGAAAGCTCCAGAGGTAGAGGCGATTGGGGAAGAATTAAATGGTAGGGCCTTAGTTGTAGTCAATCCTTAGGTTCATTTGCCTTTTGTTTTTGATATAAATGCTTTAGTCTCCTCTTGTAGTTTTCTTTTGATTAATGAAGTTTTATTTTTGCAAAGTGTTGACACTTCACCTTTCATTTGAATGCATGTCTCCTTTTAACACTTCTAATTTATTCATCTCATGATAATTAGTAACGCCTCAAATGAACACTTCAGATCTAACTAATTAAGCACTTGACTTCGTAATATAATGGCACCTCAGCTTCGACATCAAATGTGCACTTCATCATCAAGTAGAAGAGCCATGCTGATATGTTGACAAAGGTACCCCTATTGCTAAGTTTGAGCACTGCTTGGATTGTGTTAGTATTTGTTGTTGAATTAACCCTTAGGGAATTGTAGAAAAGGTGTAGAACCAAGTTCTATTGAGAATTGATATTTTGGTTGAAAAGGAATTGATGTTTTGTTTGAAAAGTCCTTGAAGAAGTCAAAATATGAACTTGACAAATTTTAGATATAGACAGGCGCCCAATAGCCGCATTCGGGTGCCTAAGCATCATTCAGAGTGATTTGGAACAAGTTTGGACCTAAGACAGAGCACTAAGCCTCAACCCCTCGATTCTCGCAAGCTTTACCACTCGAGCTCTGGTGCCATTCATTGGGCGTCGCCTTCCCACTCGAACGATGGTATTTTTCGTCCACAAATTAGTTTTACGATTCTGAAAAATCTCTTGATTCCTATTTCATCTAAAACACTTGAATTGATATCCAAAATGTATTCCACGACTTATACACTCTTCATAACATTAGAAAAAACGTTAGATTTGGTTGAGAGTGCATCAAATCTTGTAACAACAATCATTGATCTTAATTTTGATCTAGTGAATTCTCATTTTTTGCCCGTGATTTTTTTCCGTAAAATCTTGGTGTTCTTATTTGTGATTGGTTTATTTCATCTTGCAATTATGTTGCTTCATTCATAACGGTAACAAATAATATAATGGACATATGCGTCATGATTATTGTTCTCACAAGAACTATTATTTAATTTCTAAAAGTAAATAATGTAGTTTTGTAATTAATGATCTAAATTATTCTAATTATACTAAATTTATTAAATTCACACAATTTATCAAATTAGGATTGTGAGGTATGAATATAGATGTTAAGACTTACAATTTCATCTATTACTCATATTTAATTAGCCAATGAAGATTCTTTACTTATTGTAATGTTCAGTAAATTCATGTAATGATCGCACTAAGCATAAAATGTGTCTTCCGTGTTAAAAAAAACTCGACCTGGCTAAAAAATCAATGACCCAAGCCCTTGGTCGAGCCAGGCAAGACAATTTGATCTGAATGAAAGTGACCCAAATTTTGACCTAGTCAACCAACAATTTTATATAAAATCTCCAATTCGATTGACCAGTTTTAATCGGGTTTCGAAATTCTCTTTTAAAGTTTTGAATATAAGGAATTGAACATTTGACCTCTAAGTACAATGAATGGCTCTTTACCTTTGGAACATTTACTTTTATGCAATAATATATATATATATATATATATATCTATATATATATATAGATAT
>CAIGRP010129144.1:0-29964 GCA_903798385.1 Fraxinus cuspidata | reverse complement strand
TATTAAAAAAAACCTTCAACTTGCATTCGACATAAATCTCACTCAGTTTAGTTAAAGCATTCATAACTGCATTCGCATCTTTAATTTAGTTATAAATTCATAAAAACAAACATTCTCATTCTCGTTGTTTCGGTTAATGTTACGGTAATTAGAATTAGAACTATTCAATCCTTGTAGAACGATACTTGGACTTAAAAAGTCTATTTTATTACTTGTTAACGAACCATACACTTGCGGGGTGTGTTTTATTCAAAATATATTTTCGCGTAACAATAAGTGTTGATAATATAATTGATGTTGCCGTTGTTCATTTCAAAATTAAATAGAAGATAAAAAAAACTAACTTATACTTTGATAATATGAATTAACAAAAGAAATAAAAAGTGAAAATTATTTATTTCATTTTTAGATAAGATATAAAAAAATTAACTTATATGTCTATTTAATTTTTTAATTATTTATTTGAGACTCGTTTGAATTTAAAAAAAAACATAGGACTATAGTTGCAATTAATTGTTTATGTTTCCTTCTTTTCCTTTTATTTTATTTAAAGATGTGGCTATATTATTCATGTCCCGGGGTTTTATTGAAAAAAGAAGAAAAATGTTGTATTCCGCAAAAAAAAAAAAAAGTCATATAAGAGGATTTTCTATCAAAATGAAAGAATATGGAATATTCCACAATAGAGACAAATGATAGGAGTGTTTTGTGCCATTTACCTTTGGAAAATATGTAAGTCTCATCCATTACATTTTAACTACATTAAAGGTGTTCAATTATGGTACTTATGTTATTAATTTTTTTTTCGTTGGATTCTTGAGTCGAACGGCTTGTTTAGTCAGTTTGTATTCACAAATTAGGTTCGATTCGACACTTTGGCTTGTGGATTTCATGGACAGACCCGAGCCCTCCACAAGCCATGATCTTGCTCTTTTTTAAATAAATTAATAAAAAAATTTAAAAAATCAAAATGAAACAAATTTGACCACGAGCTTACTCATAAAAAAATTTATATTCAGCTCGATTCATGACTTGTCTTGAAACAAGCCCGAGCCACCCATGAATCGAGCTTGCGAGCGGCTCGACCATTTGCTATACTTAGAATATTTGGACAGAAACCAAGGTGCGGAGCTACACTTGGGCTAGGGTGGTCAATTGACAACCCAAAAAATCTGATTTTTTTTAAATAAAAAAAAAAAACAGAAATCAAAAGGTTCTTCATTTCTACCATATTTTGTACTTTTTAACATCTTATTGTTTTCGCTGTTATTTGTAATTGAAAATTTGGGTTTATGTGATTTAATTCTCATAGCAAAATGTTAGGTGCTTATTGTGTATCTTTATTTTTCCTCTTGAATAAATACAGGGACCATAGGGAAAATCAAGGTTTGTGAATATTTTTATTAAAATAATTCGATTTTAGTTTCAACTGCTAATGATTTGAGGAGTGACGAATAAACCTCTATCAACCCTAAAAAACTGAAGGCTGCTATCGATGGGCTATGTCGAAGTAGGACAAGGTTTTTATCGTATAAGACGTGTTAGCTCCATTAAAGCTAGACTTCTTATCTAAAGTTATATGTCTTTTGTCAATTCAAAAATACAGAACTAAACATTGCAATAATTTTAAGTTCTCGAACTTTCTCATTGCATTTTTAATCTGCCTGCATTTGGTTCATTTCTTTAACTATTTGTTCTGATAAAGTTTATGGCTCAAAGAGCGGTGATTAAGGAAATTGGGAATTCAATTTTCATCTCTGGTCTATGTGCAATCTCAAAGTACTACGTGGAAGGTTTTAGTTAACAGTTTCTTGAGAGGATTTAGGAATAGAACAAAGTGGTATTTTATCTACTTAGAAAAATATATTTAACAAAAATGATAATGATATAATTATACGACATTTTCAAATCATGAAAACACGACGGGGACAATTATAGTTTTATTATTTATAATTATTTCTACTATATAATTTTTGTCCACAAAAAAATATATCTTAACTCCACCGCTGACAAAAACTATCATCGAAGAGTAGATATAGCATATAATGGAATATTAAGGACAAGAACAAGAGAGAGAGATAAGTGCGACAATAAAAAAAAGATTGAAGAACTTTAGTGTAATTAAAAGAAAGTACAACAACAAAAATAATAGCGTTATAACCACCTAATAGATCAACAATTAGTGCTAATTTGATAAAACTTAGTTAAAATTTTATCAATTTTTCAATTAGTAAAACTTCAATTTTAATTAGATATTTTATGGGATCAACAATTTTTAACAACTTTTCAACCATATACTTGATCAAATTTTATCAAAATTTACTAAAATCTTATAAAAAACTTTTGTCTCAATTGAAACTTTATTTTCTTCTCTGAAAAAGATTGATTAACTTTTGTATTTTTGTATTTGTATTTTTATTTTTTTGATAAAGAACAGGAACAAGATTGATCCCAAACGTTGACTTTTTAAAATCATTTTTACATAATAAATTTTATTTAAACATCATTATAGAAATTTAGCAATATTTATTTTAATACAAAAGAAATTTTTTCTTTAAAATAAAATCTCTTAAGAAATAAGAAAAAATAAAGTGAAAGGAGGTAGTTTAAATGTGTTGTCAATAATATCGATTAAGTTACAAATAAATGAATAAAATGGGAAATACAATTTTTTCTCTGACATACATGAACATATCTGTTGTGGAAATCAAAATAAGAATTATGTTTATGATTTTTTTAAAAATTGAGAAATTTTATCAAAACTCAGAAAGTATCTTTAAAATTATCTCAAAAGAATGGAAAACAATGTCCAATGCAATTGCATCCCATCAACCCCAACTCCCTACCCCATCGTTTGTGGTTCTTCTCTCTTTTCACGTCATTTCCAACTTTCGTCCTACTTATTTTTATTTTTATTTCTTGTGCGCGAGATTTTTGGGGAAGAAAGTTGCTTTTTATTATTATTATTTTCAATTTAAAATAGCATATTTGTCTATTGGCAATATTTAAATAGCAGAAATTATTTATTTGAAATCAAGGTTCTACAAAAAGAATATAAAGGGGTAGGACAAAAATGTAAACTAAAAAAAGAAAATTAAAAGTGAAATATACTACAAAAACCATGAATTGGAGCCGTCCTCTATTTCAACTTGATCTATTGGATGATTTAGAATCTGAGCATTCGAACGTTTCACGCAATCACTTTGAACTAAAAATAATTTTTAATGCTTTGATACTATAATAAGGCATATTGATTGATATGCCGTATCACGTAATCGGAGAAAGTATATTTTAATTAAAGCACAAATGTAAGTTTGTTTGTCATTCATTATAATTTTCTAAAAACAAAATTTATCTACTAAGCAAACTTACGCTTGATTGATGTGCCATATCATCAACATTTAACCCTAGTTTAACTCCTATTAAAATTTTAATACATTTTTTTATTTATTTAATCACACATTTTTCAATAAAATAATATTATACTAACTAAAAAAAATTTCATTCATTTTTAACCACATATTCTCCAAAAATCACTATTCCAAAAATACATTATTTCCCAAAATCTCATTATAATGGGGATCAAACAAGGGCTTAGTATATAATCTAGCCTTCGTTCGAGAAATGATGTATAAACAGTTTAATTTATAAATAAATAAAATTTAGTCGTGGATAACTAAGTCCCCGTTTGGTACATATTAAAATTTTCATTCTTATTTTTCTACTCATTTTCAACCACACATTTTCAACCAATCTACTATTCCAGAATTTATTTTTTCAAAATAATATGGCTCAAACACACTCTAACTAGTACTAATGTATCTATTGAAATATATAGTTAAAAAATAATTTTACCATCTATAAATTAGCCAAACTGTACTCCTTGTTATGCATGAATAAACTAAGAGCCACACGAGATATTACGTGGCATTAGCTAAGCTACGTGGCAAATAGCTTGGAGGTCAACAATGAGGCAGGACGACCCAATTATCTAGGAACGACCTGACCGAAGCGTGGGTGACCCTCTTCTCCCCATGCAACGAGAATGGATCGACCCCATCGCATGTAGTCCCTCAACACAAGAATCTGTCCAGGCGAGATGGTGGCAAGATCCCCAACAAATCTTATGTTCAAAGATTGACAAGACAACTCACTGTTATCGCCGCCGTCGCACGCTTATTGGTCAAATCTAATACAAAGGCTAGGTTTTATGATTGCAAAAGTGGTATTAGCATTTAATGTTGGAATTGATTGATATATATGATAAAAAGGGAAAATCGTTTGGATGGGGCCAAGTGTATTATCATCTAAGGGGCTCCATTCGTTGTAACCAAATATAAAAAACTCACACTTAACGCCATTTAAGAATAATGCAAGTTTAAACTCTCAAACCTATATTCTTGCTACATATACCTTTCAATTTTCTATTCCCAAGTAGATTCCCTTTTCTATCATTTGGAGGTTTACGTTTTAACCTCCCCTACACCCAAAGTTATTTCTTTAACTGACTCAACCTTAGAAGTGCGCGTGATTAACAAATGGCTTGTCCAAGTGTGTTGAATTTAGTTTACGTGGACGTGAAAAATTTTGAGATCTGTTGGCCACATCATTGATATAATTTTTGGGGTCAACACTTCTTATAATTTGGTATTTCGTAGAATCCAAACTAATATCTAATTTTCTATAATTTATTTCTACCACATTATAATATTAGTAACTCACAATTATATTAAAACAAGCATAGGTTTAATGAACTTTCATTAGTAAATATTTAATAAGGATAAGGATATATTTTATATATTGTGTTCCAATAGGCAAGAGACGTGTGTTGAGACAAAAAAACTTTTTGTAGACATTTTCTACAAACGTCTTAAAACGATGTCTTTTCATTACAGCTATTAAATTTAAAAAAAAAAAAAAAAACCTTGCTTTTAAACACTTTTCAACTAATTTAGAATTAATAATTAATTGCATAGTATGCCATAAAATGAAATCCAAACTCTCCTTCCATTTTTCTATTTCAATGGCATTTCCAGCCTCAGAGAAGCAACGACGTCGCATAGATCGCCGAGCCAACTCAACACTGTGATAGCTTAACGGGTCCATTTAGTGCGTCCCACAGTCTCTCACACCAAAAATAAAACCAAATTGATCGACCATATCCACTCATTCAACCCAAAAATAGTTCAGTTAAATCCGTCTTCTCTTCTATAAAAATCCTTCATTTGCTTAACAAGCCATGGAAATTTCTTGAAAACCTTCAAAATTTCACCAAGAATTCAAATTTAAGGCTTAATTTGTTGTGGGTTTTACCAATAATGGTTTCTCTAGAAGATTCACGCCCTCATTCACACTCCAATCCCAACATTACTACTCACTTTCCTCGGACGCGGCCTTATTACTACACTCCGCCGCCGTCCTCCGCCAGGATCAGCCGTTCGATGGGCCGTTCCATGCGTACTATACGTTCAAAGCACTTCCAAACTGACCTGTCCGGTCCCATCTACGAGAAATCGTCCCACGTTTCTGAAAACCTAACCGACTCGGTTATAGACCTTCGCCTCGGGGAGCTCGCCAATAAATCGCCGATTGATTCGAAAGCTTCGTCTTCTTCCGAAATCGACGAGTTTTTCGACATTTCCCAAGCTTTCAGCGACTTCTCCGCGTGCTCCAGTGACATATCTGGAGAGCTCCAGCGCCTAGCTAGCCTCCCCGATCCTGGCCGGAATCAGGGACCAACACAAGACCCGGAGCCCGAACCATGTTTGGGCTTTTTGCAGAGAGAGACGTTTTCCACGGAAATTATTGAAAGCATTTCTCCTGAAGACCTTCAGCCTACTGTAAAACTCTGTGTGGACGGGTTGCAATCGTCCTCGGTTGCAATTAAAAGGTCAGCAGCTGCAAAATTGAGACTATTGGCAAAAAATCGAGCTGATAATCGGGCCTTGATTGGAGAATCCGGTGCAGTGCCCGCTTTGATCCCGCTTCTCCGGTGCTCGGATCCGATGACTCAGGAACACGCAGTCACGGCTTTACTCAATCTCTCACTTCTTGAAAGCAACAAAAGTGTGATCACAGATGCAGGTGCAGTAAAATCCTTAATTTACGTGTTAAAAACAGGCACAGAGACTTCCAAACAGAACGCAGCATGCGCTTTGTTAAGCTTGGCTTTGATTGAAGAGAATAAATTGTCAATTGGTGCTTGCGGTGCAATACCTCCATTAGTGGCACTGCTCATAAATGGGTCGAGTAGAGGGAAAAAAGATGCTTTAACAACGCTGTATAAGTTATGCTCGGTGAGGTTGAATAAGGAGAGGACAGTGAACGCGGGGGCTGTGAGGCCGTTGGTGGGGCTAGTGGGAGAGCAGGGGACCGGTTTGGCGGAGAAGGCGATGGTGGTGATGAGTAGTTTGGCTGCTATTGAGATGGGACAGGAGGCAATTATAGAGGAAGGTGGTATTGCGGCACTGGTCGAGGCAATCGAGGATGGAAGCGTTAAGGGGAAGGAATTTGCAGTTTTGACTTTGTTGCAGTTGTGTAGAGAAAGTGTTCGGAACAGGGGATTGCTTGTTAGGGAGGGAGGCATCCCACCACTTGTTGCCCTGTCACAGACTGGTACAACAAAAGCTAAGCATAAGGTGAGTTTTGGAACGTATTGTCCTTCAATTATTTCAACAGTATGCCATTTTTACCATAAATTATGCATTTTGAGAGCTTCCTCTCAAATTAGGGATAATTTATATACTTATTTTGCAAAAGAATATGTTTAAGAGCTTCCTTTAGGTTTTATATGTTTAAAAGTGACTGCTAAATTGAATGGAGTCTGTTATAGTTGATACACAATTCTTGTGCCCAAGTTATTCGCGACTACATTCATTAACAGGGATCACAATTTTAGCTATGCATTTGATTTCTGTAGGCTGATCTAATGATTGTTATAAATATTTTAGATTTATTTTTGAATGAGAGGCATAGAAAGTCTAGCCAGTTGTATGGAGCTTGTCGAATTATTGAAGATAATAATTTGAATACTAAACTTCATCACCAAGAACTAATAATTTTGATTATATCATAGTTATTCATGGTGTGATCTTGAGATGGATGTTTGTTAACCATTCATTAAATTATGAATACACGCCTTAAAGGAATAATTGCTGCAGTGTTGTTTTCAGTGGTGGGGTTTTCTACTATACTGTTGCTTTTAGTTTTGGGTACCATGAATCGAAAGCTACAATTTTCTTGACCCATTGATGTTTTCATGGGAAGAATTATATTGATGGTATATGGTTGTGTTCTTGGCAGGCTGAAGCACTTCTTGGGTACCTGAGAGAGCCTAGACAAGAAGCTTCTACTTCGAGTTCGTAAAGACTCACATAAATTGTTCTGTGTAATATCATACGGTAAACAGTTTGTTGTTGACTGTATATGGTAATTGTTTTGATGGGATTTGTACAGAGTAGTCGAGTATTTAGGAGTATATGATAAAAATTTCAAAATGATTTTTGGTCAACTAGGTTCTTTTTTGGTTTGTATATCCCCTTCATTGACGGTATTTGTCTCTATGGAGGGTGGAGCTTGTTTATGTAGCGTGTGTTTTTGATTGCTGAGAATTCGGCTTATCAACCTTCTTATTTGTTTGTTTTATTTCAGCGTTCAAGTTCCATGGAAGGTTTTATTAGCTGTTCTTCCATAAATGGAAAATTTTCTTTTGAACTTGACCTGATCTTAGGTTATAGAAAGGTTGAGTGTGCTTGAGCTAGGGTTTTGTTTAAATTATAACATGTCTCTGTTGCAATTTATTGGAATCCATTGCTGGATATTACATTACCCCCTCCTTTGCCTTTTATGTTCTTCTCAAACTCGTAAGCTCAAACTAGTTCGAACAGATCTCTTTACCGATTAGGGCATCTCTCGTTTCCATCCTGCTGTTACAGCACGAGTTTTCATCTCTAAAATTCTAAGATGACGGATCCTCCTCAAAGTTTCCCTTGCAGATGTTTAGTTTTGATCCTCAGGTCCTTTGTTTAACTTCCTCCATACGCAGGCTGCATAAATCATTATAACTCGTTTGGCAGGGCTTCTAGTTCTGTTTCTGAGCTTCTTGAGAGAGTTACATTTTTCTTCTAAAGCTTTTCTAGTTCGACAGGGCATTTTCCGAAAGTTATTAGAAAGAGGATTCAAAATGAAGGGATGGTAGGTAGGGACCCTTTGTACTGAATTGTGTGTGGTAAAATTGATCAATTTGAAATGCGATGGTCCTACCAACATGCATGTGTAGGTTCACAGCATGATAGATCCAGGCCGGCAGATACCAACCCCACAAGAGATTTTAAAGTAGTTGGGGAGTGAATATGAATCTTTCTTCTTTTTCTTTTAGCTTCGTCGTGTTATGATTCCATTAGCTGGCGCTGCCAGGAAGGAGTAGGTATTTTTGTTCTGCTCTTTTTACTTTTGCGCCACTTCTCGCCCTCTTTGTATTTTTCACTTTTTATGGAGTGTCGGTGTACTTTAAATGGGTTGGATCGTAAATATTTGGGCCTCCAATCAAATCTTACTTAAACCTATATATGGACTAAAATCCAGTGTTTATTATATCGAGTCCTTATTTGGCCCTTATTTTTTTTTTTAAAAAAAAACTTAAGACTCGGCATTCTGTCATTGATTGGAGGAAAATAAAAACAATTTCCTCCAACCAATAATATATTGCCACATGTAAATTATGTAAGCATTGATGTAAATGTACCTGTAGCGAAGTCCAAATCAAATTGGATGGTGAATGTGACACTAAATATGAAATTTGATGGTGATTGATAGATTTAACTTCGGGATTTACCTTATTGTGTTCAACCAAGAAGGTGACTTGTGTGAGGACACTATCTTATTAAGAATAGTGGTCTAAATCTTTATATATTATATTTTGTTTAATTTTTTAATCAATTGAGATGTACCTATAATAAATATAATATTTTAAACCTACTTTTGGATTTTGGACCTGCATGAAAAATGAGAATAATATATAAATCCTACGTATTAAAATCACATTTTAAAATTAACAAAGTTGTTAAATTATTTCAAAATTTAGGTGTTAATTAATTATCCCTACCTCACCCCATGCGGCACCCCTGCCCCACGTACCCCGCAAAAATTTTCCAGAAATTCAAATCTAGAAATCAAACCCTCAATCCATCTTGTCTCACTCTTACATTGCAAAAAATTTTCAGAAATTAAAAATATCAAGTTACTGACGTGTTATCCGTGACTAATTGTGACCAAATTTGTACTTAGTATGACTATTTATGAGCAACTCAATCTTAAATGTAACGGTATGTGATCAAGTCACAATCAGTCACAATTAATACAGAATTGGTCACAACGAGTCATAATCGGTCACAATTAACACTGAATTGGTCACAACCAGTCAGAATAAACATATTTGGTCACAAATGGTCACCACATACAAATCTGCTTACACCACGAACGAGTACCATAATCCACCACCAGTCATAACCACCATCACCTCCAATGCACCACCACAACCCATCACCCACCACCTCCAATCGCACCACACACAATGCACATACCATCTCACACAGATCTGAACACATGTATCACAAACAGATCCATGCACACTCAACAACCCACCACCACGCAACCCAAAATAGCAAGCTAAACAGGCGCCCAAAATACGACATAGTATTAGGTCGATAGATTGAATAAGGAACTCCCACCCGCGCCTCAATCCATAACTACAACCACCACTTTCACATCAAACCCGCTGGCGATTTAGCAAGTTTTTAAGCCTTGAGTCTATTAAATTAGGAGAAAAATCAATTTAATACACCAATCATAGACCTCACATTACAGAAGGCTCAATTATTAATTGAGAGGAAGCCTTTATTGTCGGAGGTGAAGAATTTCTATTGGATTGACTTCTCTTAGTTGACTCAGTCAAACTGATTGACATTCATGCAAGAAAACATGGCTATGGAGAAGAAGAATCACCATTGAGCGATGGTGGTGTTTCTAACAGCAACGCTCGCTATGTTGACTACCAGATGCACAAAAATGAGGATAGGCGGCAGATTTTTCCATCTACCTCATCTTCTTAGCACCACCATGGACGCGGAGAACAAGGTGGGGATTTGACTCCTTCAGGATGTTGTAGTTGACGATGGGTGTGGCAGGAGTTGATTATGCCGTTGGAGTTGGTGGGGAGGGAGGGGGGGAGAGAGAGAGAGAGAGAGTTGTAGGTTTGTGTTGGAATTAATCAAAGTGGTGGGGTTATTATGTAGATTAAATTAAATTAAATTTTTATTAATTTCAATTAATATTTTTATTTACCACCTGAAATTTGAATTTGAAACTTAAACCCTTGTTTGTGAAAACTAATCTTTAATTGTAGGGTTCTACATAATTTTCCCATGAAAAAATCACGTACGACATGTTTGCAAGGCTTGCCTTGGCCCAAGGCCAACTAGGCAATGGCCTAGGGCCTCATAATAAAAGCTCAGTTCACAGTCAGTTCACAACCTGCCCAAGACTTGAGAAAAACTATTGGTTTTAACTAGGGATAGAAGAAGATGCATGAATTGATGAAGGGCCAAAAGAAGAGAATCAGAAGAACAACATCAATGCACACAACAAAAATAACAGTAACCGGAAAGGTATTTTTAGTAATCAAGAGCTTATGAGTAATGGGTCGACTAGTGGGTTTCGAATAAAAATTCATGATAAGGCAAGTGCAGGCATAGTTTATCGAAGGTTTATGGTAAATTTAATGAGATGGGTGGTCAAAACCCTAATAGCATATTCTGATAAAAGCTAATGAAATGTATGATTGAAAAGTTAATAAAAGTTGTGAATTTCATAAAATGCATTTGAAATTAATTGTTAAATTTGATATCAATATTTTAACAACTTTTTAAGATTTTCAAAACAATCACTGAGTTTGAAGATATGATAATTACTTAAAAAGTATAAGCTCTCATAAACTGAGTCGTGGGCAATATTGTGAGATAGTGCAACATAAGGAGTTGGAGTTTCTGGAAATGGATGAAGTAAAACACGACGATTATGCGTGGCTCAGAGAGGAGTGCATGAGAAAATCTGTTGAGTATTGATGGTAGACAAAGTGATTGGGTCGGCGGGCAAGATGGAGATAATGGAGGGTAAAGGAATAATAAGTTTGTACGACAGACATCGAGCTCACAAGGCGGCGGTTGAAAAGGTTGGTGGTGGTAATGGTGGTGGTTAGGGGCGTACATAATACGCTAAAAGAGTCATGCTTAGTGTATAACATTGATTTTTTATAGCTCAGTGTCCCCCTGACTCCTCCCCTGTTTGTAACATCTATTTACTATGGTCTAACAGTAAAAGAGCCATGCTTAGTGTATAACATTGTCAACAACTTTGTTTACTTAATGTTACGTGGCATTATGTCATTGGATAATTTTAGTAAAAAGTCATTTTTGTAGCCAACAACTTTTTGCTAACACACCACATTATCAACAAAGTTGTCATGGATGATTATACAAATAGCAAAATCCACTAAGATTTCCAAAGGATACAATCATGGAGGAAAAGAACATTTTGAAACTAAGAAAATCGAATTAAACTACTAGTACACGCTTTGTGTACATCAACTTTGACATTTTAAGATGTATCAAAATCCGTGTAATTGACTGTTTAAAGTGTTGTTATAATAAATGTATAAAAAACTGTTCCCTTACAATAATATCAAACTTTGCTGCAACTATAGCAAAAGTGATGAAAATCACTCCCCACACGCACTATCATGCAATGTGCGCTGACTTGCAGCAGGCAGCAACACATTGTAGTTCAATCTCGCACTAAAGAGTGTGAAGAATGCACAAATAAATTTTGATGAAAGTTAGATTTTTAGCAAATGTTAATAAAAGTTAATAAAATATGTGGTTAAAAATTGATAAATATTATGATTTCATCAAATATACAGTTAAAATTAATGGTTAAGTTTAACTTAAGTTTTTAAAATTTTAAACTTAAGTGTGATTTTGGCATTTGCACATCTCAAAGCTAACTTGCAAATGATCTAGTCAAAGTGGGAGACTAAAAAGTCAGGAGTGGTGTGCGATGAGTCTCTTTTGGAATGAGATGTCATTCACTTATCTATTAATTTGGATGTCATCATTAGTCCTTTTCTCATTTCCTTTTAATTCGTGGAGGGTGCCATAAGTTTTTATAATTTTTTTCCTGATTTTTCAAATCACAAAAAAATAAAAAAATAAAGAAAGGAAACTTAAATGGGACATTCACATGTTCATGAAGCTCATAGTTGATTTAGACAAAAATCAAAATTTGCTTCATAGTTGATTTAGATAAAAATCAAAATCTTAGTAAATTTTGATAAAAATTAATGGAACGTGCGATTGAAATATTACTACACTATGGCCAAGCCGGTTGTCTTTCTTAATTACAATAAAATGTTGGAATTCAAAAGATTCAACAAAAACTAAACTCCATTAATTCATTAAATAGAGGGTACGACTTCAAATATAAAAATACAAAATAAAAATCAAATGCATCATTGCACTGAATGAGCTTGATGAAGGGAAAGTTCGTTTAAAACAATATTTGGCACAAACAACCCTTTTGGATAATTTTCATTAATTAAAAAAAGAAAAGAAAATTAAAAGCTAAGAATTACTTAGTATCCTCCTCCTTTGGTTTGTTGCAGCAACAAATCCTTGGTTTGAAGCCCTTTTCCAGCATCTTTTCTACCTCTTCAAATTGCAATCCTTTTGTTTCAGGTACTAGGAAAAATATAGCGACAAGTCCAAGAAACGAGAAACCAGCAAACAAAAGAAATGTGCCAGCAGAACCAAGAGCTTCTGTTAGTGTTAAGAATGTCTCGCTCACTATCAGATTAGAAACCCAATTAGAAACTGCTGCGATTCCTCCACCCAACCCTCTGTATCTCAATGGATATATTTCAGAATTCACAATCCATGGGACCGTTCCCATTCCAGGCGAGTACGATATAATATATAGTCCCAGAAGTAGAACCGCAAAAAAACCAAATTTGGAAGGGCAGCCTTTCGTGTACCAAGTACGACGTTCTTGACGACATGAACCTCGTATAGCATCTGTTAAAGCCAAGCATGCTCCAGGATGATACTAATATTTGGCAAACATGGCAAAAAAAAAAAAAATGAGGAGAATTAGGACAAATAATAGTGCCTAAAATTGTAAAAAGTGGAAAATTTAATATGGAAACCTCACTTTGTTATCTCCATCAGCACAAAAGGCACAGCTGGACGAGGCTTCCAAGCACGACATGCAGTTCCAAGATGATGCATCAGGGGCTTGTAAGAAACTTGGACATGTGGAATTTCTACCAAAGTGAAGGGATTCAAGGCTGTTAACTTGTGGAGAATGAATTGAAGTTTCATAAAACATGATAGATAATGTGACAAGGCAGATTATAATTCCAAACATAGAGATAATCATCAATCTTCGCCTCCCGAATCTGTCAACGAAAAACATACTAACAATGGACCCGACAGCATTAAGACCGGATGTGATGAGAGAAAGTGCCATTGCTGTCTTGTTTGAAGCAAATCCGGCCAGTTGAACAATCGTGGGACTATAGTACATGACGGTGTTTATACCCACAAATTGTTGAGCAACTTGAACGGTTATACCTGCATATAGGCCCCGACGCACAACTACGTTACCCCACGCGCTCTTTAGTTTGGTAAGGACGTTGTCACCGAAAGAACCTTCCTCAGCCTTCTCCGCTTCAATAGATAATTGTAGAGCTTTCATTTCATCCTCGACTTCATTTGGAGGATAAATTCTCTCTAAAATAGCCCTAGCTTCCTTAACCTTGTCCTGATTAACAGTATTATGTGGGAATTGTTTAAAAAAAGCAGTAAATGATTTATAATATGAAATAGTAAATCTAAGAGATTTTACCTGTCTATATAACCATCGGGGAGACTCGGGAAGGGACAACATTAAAATGAATTGAACGACAGCCGGAACTCCTGCTACCCCAAGCATCCATCGCCAGGTTCCAGGTGCCTTACAACACATCAATTTCGTGTTACATTAAAGGAATGTAAACATAGGAAAATCTAAATTAGTGGAAAGGCATTAGAAAAACTACCTTGGTGAATGCTAAGTTAATAAGATATGCTAAAAATTGTCCTCCTGTAATTAGCAAACCGTTTGTGCTAACTAATGCTCCTCGAATTCTAGCAGGAGAAGCTTCAGAAATATAAAGGGGTGCTGTCATGGAAGCCATCCCCACTCCCAAACCAACTAATATTCGCCCAAGGATTATCATCCATGGCGCTGGAGCAGCGCACATGACTATTGCACCACAAAAGAACAAGATATCAGCTAGAAGAATAGAATTTTTTCGACCATACTTGTCGTTGAGCCAACCACCAACAGCAGCACCAATAATAGCTCCTGCTACAGCCATGCTCACAATTGTTTCCTACACAATGAACAAACATATTATTTGATCTTGAAATCTATGAAAGTCGAGAGTTTAGAGAACACCAGTCACTTACCTGCAACCATGTGTGCCTGTCAACAGATTTGAAGTCGTCTCGAATGTAAAGTGATGCACCAGAAATAACACCTAGTAACCAGCAGCAATTTTGTAACGTTATAGACCATTGACAATATAGTATAATGTGGAGTTCAAAGTAATTCACGCAAAATTATTGAAAATTTACCGAATGTGATGCGGAAACAAAAACACACAAATGAGCCAAAAAAGAGGGAAAAAGTATTTTAAACGTGGTTCGACAAACAGCCACAACACAATGTTTTCCTCGCTCTCACAACTCTCCATAATAGAACAATCAACATAAGACACACAAGTTCGAACCATTGGTTTTTACTAGTTTCTCCCTAACAGTTCTCTCTTCTAAACTCAAAAACTTTTAGATGCATGTAATTCTCTACCCAGATTCATGTCATCTTGGTGCCAAGAAAAATTGTTCTCAATGGAATGTCATGAATTTATAGGAACGACCTTTCCTTATTGGATTAGGACTCCTCCTAATTGCAAAAGGATTATCTTTTCCAATATCGAAAAAAAGAACTCTTTTACCTTATCGCAATATTTCATTTTTGTTGTCAAACTAAAGTTCTTTTTCCTTTTCATAATAGAAACTCTTTTATTTCCCAAATTTGAATCAATCCCAATAATTATAATGAAGTGAGTAAAAGGAAATTAACCGTTACCTGTATCATAACCAAACAAGAGGCCACCAATGCCAGCCGATAAAGCAAGTCTCATAATATAAGGAGTTTTCCAAGTTGTTCTCCAGCATTCTGTGAATTCGGTTTTATCCGGCTTAGAAATACCACCCTCCATGTTGCTCCTTTCGCCAAAATAACTTCAGCAATGGAATTCTATAAAATACGAATGAATTCTAAGATTAGAATTTATGAAGTCAATATAGAATTAATTTCATCTGATATCCTAAATTTTCGATGGGTATAACGGGAAGTTTTGAGTAAAACAATCATACATGTACTTCCTCTCAACATCTACAATAGTCAAGAAAACGAATGCCAGCACCCTTTCACAAAAATAAGAGATAATCATGATATATATATATATATATATTTTAAATCCTTGCAAACAAAAATTATAGTTGTTTATATGTTATCTTAGACTACATATCTGTCAAACAAATAATTAATAAATAGGAGCCGACAATAATCTTCCACCACTGATGCAATCAGTCCAAATTATTCCTTCATAATCAAATTAACAGTTCGTTCATGATTAATGAAATCAAGAATTCAAATAATTAATTTATAAGGGAACGTGTGATCCTCTCAAATCAAAATTTTCAAAACCTTG
Source organism: Fraxinus cuspidata (assembly GCA_903798385.1). Classification (NCBI taxonomy): domain Eukaryota; kingdom Viridiplantae; phylum Streptophyta; class Magnoliopsida; order Lamiales; family Oleaceae; genus Fraxinus; species Fraxinus cuspidata. Next base: position 14,093 of record CAIGRP010129144.1, on the reverse strand, counting down.
GAATAAAAAGGGAAATGGAGCCTGATTAACCTAATGAGAATTAGAAATTTGAGGGAGGGTTTTGTCACTGAAATTCAGTTTTAGAAAATAAAAAACAGTCGTAATCTGACATATGCGAGAAAAATCAGATTCAAGAACATGATGTGATGCAGTTTTAACACCATGCAGAAGGATCAAAATGATAAAATCGAAAACCCATGTGAGATTTCTGCACAAAAACAAACAATTATATGCGTACAGAATCATACCTCAAAAGGCCACTTCGGTTCTTCTTCTGCTTTCTCCTTCTAAAAGTGAATATAAAAAGACAGCAAATAAATCCTAATCCTCTTGATACTTGAATGAGATTCCTATACTGGTAGTTGAAAATTTCTATAGAAGAGTCTGACCAATGCAGTAATAAATCGGACTCTTATTTATTATTAAGGATGTTGGTAATAGATAAACACTAATTCAAAATAAAATCATACGTTGGTGATAGATAAACACTAATTCAAAATAAAATCATACTCCCTCAGTCGCAATTATACTGACTTATTCTGTTTTTCACACGGATTAAGAAAGTTTCGTTAATGTTATTGAAAAATTAATTTTTGTCAAGATCTTTTCTAGTTTACCCCTACTTAATTTTCACTATGTACAACTAAATTATTGTTGAAATTAATAAAGAATTTAAATGATATAATTTGATGAGAGTTGTTCCATATTTTCAAGAAGTGAGAAATGTGTGTATATGGATAATCGTTATTAATTGGAATCCCAATTTTTTATTGGACTTTGATTCTAAATTAGGTGGGTCCACAGGAGGAGTAAAAGGCCTGACTGTGTTAAGCCGTATTCTTTGGAATCCTAACTTTTCTTTGGATTTCTTTGAATTTTTGTGTGCTGAGTATTACTGCTTCTCCGTCTTATTCATGTAGACTTGTTTCATTTTTCACACGGATTAAGAAATTTTATGTAATGTTATTGAAAAAGTAATTTTTACAAAAAAAATTCCTAATTTATCCTCATTTAATTATCAATAATTAGTAGTAAATTATTATTGAAAGTAGTAAAGAAATAAGGGTATATTAGTAAACGAACAAAATAAAACATTCTTGATAAAGATACAATAATATTTAATTGGGACAAGAAAATAAGGAAAGTTGATATATATAAATGAGACGGATGGAGTATTATGTATTTATAATATACTGTATTTTAATATATTTTTTGGGGTTATTGATATCAAATAATAACAATCTTAAATGCCCCAAGTTTGCTAGGAAACAGAACCGTCTTTATCCGACCCACCAGAAAACAAGGGAAAGAGACGACTCGTTATAATGGCATGGGGAGATATATAAATAAACTATAAAATAAAGTTATTTGTGCAATTATGATTGACAATTTTTATTGACAATTCATGCTTTTGTCAACATATGTGTGATTAATTTAAAAAATAGTTTTCTTGGAAAATTTCCTTATCTTATTTAAGGAAGCTTTCATTGGGCACCAAGGCTTCTTTCACTCTTAACTTTCCTTAAGCCTAGCAGAGAAAAGCTGGTCCAATTCTAACTTTTAAAAGTTAAAACAAGACAAAAGATCATAGCGACATATGGTTAAATACATAATATAGAAAGCCTAGCAGAGGAAAGCCGGTCCAATTCTAACTTTTAAAAGTTAAAACACGACAAAAGATCATAGTGACATATAGTTAAATACACAATATAGAAATTTTTTAACTTTAAAAAGTTAAAACACGACAAAAGATCATAGCGACATACGGTTAAATACATAATATAGAAATTTTTTAAGGTAGTTATATTCACATCACATTTTTTTATAAATATAATATATTTTAATTATATTAAATATCATTAACCTTTATTCATTAGCACATTTGTATCATTAACATTTTTCTTCATTACATTCTTACTTTTAACATTTCATTAATCAGAAAAATCTTGTACTTAATTATTATTTTCGTCCGAAAATATTTTTAACCCCTATTTGACATTCATTAAGAGAGTTTTTCGTTCCTTTTTTTTTTGGGAGAATGAGTTGGTACAGTGATTTATCAGATAATGGGTGGTTAAAAAATAAAAATAAAAAAAGGTTTCAGTTTTACGTATAAAATATTTTATTGTGTGAATATGTAGTTGAAGACGAGCTTGAGAAAAAATAGTTTTAATTTAATGGATGTTAAACAGGGGCTTGATGTATTTAAAATGAAGGTTAAATATTTCATAGTATTTTTACAGTATTATTTATTTTGCTTATTCGAAAAGGACCTTTTTTTTTTGTACATCAAACTTGACATTACCATTGTTGTCAAGCAATTATTGGTTGGAAAAACTTTTTTTTTTAAATTGTCAAGAGTTTATTGTAAAATTTGAAAAATCTTTCTAAATTTAGGTGTTCTCAATTGAGATTTTAATGAATTTTAATTAAATCCATTAAAATTTAGGTGTCCCCAATTAAGATTTTAATAAAATTCAATGAAATACTTTAAAATTTAGGTATCATCAATAACTAATGGATTTATAAATATTTCATTTATAGAGGAGTTTTAAAATATTTGGATGGATTTCAAGTTTAAAAATATATGTAATCAAATCTTTTTAAATTTCATTATATTTTATAAGATTCTTATGAAATTTGTTGAAATATATTACGAATTCATGAAATTCATTTGGATTTATAATCTTTTAAAACCTATTAATATCTTAGTTGAGGACACCCATTAAAATGACGGATAAAAATAGTGGCTACATTTTTCTTTTTATGAAAAAATCTTGAGTTCAACAAATTTATGCATACATTAAGATAGTGAAAATTTTGGAAAAATCAATTATGGTATTTTTCAAAGGAGTTATTATTGAGATAATGAAGTGTCAAAGCTATCACATGCGATGATATAATCCGATTTTCCATGGATTTTTAAAGGGAAAGATTCGATTTTATGTTACCTTCCAAATTGCCGTTGAGTAGAAAAGAAAGGACAAAATTAACTTCCACAAATAAGGGAAAATAAATAATTCGACATTAAAATTAAGAGTATCTTATAATTATAGTTTTATTGATCTTCACAAATTATAGAGTTAGGATGTAACATTATCTTATGTGGATAAAATTCAAAAGTTTGATCCATAGTGATAAGGGGACTCCAAAGAGAGAGAGGTTTTTGGGTACGTGACTCTTACGGAATGGGATGTCAATTTTTATTATCATTATTGAATATATTATTAGTCGCTTTTATTCTTTTCTTTCTTTTTTTTTTTGGCCCTTTTTCCTTTTGATTAGTGGAGGGAGCCATCATTCTCTTTCGAATGTTTGTCATAACGGAAAACCCATTTTAACATTCATATTACTTTTTATAAAGTATTTTACCTACACTAAGATAATTAGATTAATGACATGAATGTCACAATTAAAAAATGATAGTTGAAATTAAAAGTATGCAAAATTATTTATTTTCAAAACTAATATATATAATTATACAATCACGCTAATATTCAATTAATAATTAGAGAAATATTACTTGTATTATGAATGTCTTTACTTTAACATGAAAGATTGTAGTCATAGTTTTGAGATTTTCACTAGGGATCTTTAATCTTTTTATTGATGTAGGGGTTGGTTATTTTCGAATTTTTAGGTACTAATTCTATTTGGTATCAGTTTTTGTCTCTGTCGAATTTTAATTTTGGAATGAGAATTGAGAATGATATCTTATTTATATTTATTTTTGTACTTCTATTTTTGTCAAAGGTACAAATAATTTGAGTTTATATTTGGATGTTCGAAATCTACTTAAATAAGAGTAGTTGGGTTGTCCTAAAGAGTTTGATATTTATAATTCACACGGAATTCCACGTATCTCATACTAATCGAGTCAGAACGTAAGTTAGTGATGCTTTCGAGTATTGAGATGCAACTATTCTAATAATCTAGAGTAATGCTACCCGTCATTAAATGATAAATTAATTTAAATTCAAAGTCATATGACTCATTTAATTAGTCAATACACTTTTAGACACGTGCTTTAGAATCAGTGGGGATAAATAACAATATTCGATAATCTATAATAGAATATGAATAACTCCATATTCAATTGATTTTTGGTTCATAATCATTTTGTAAGAGAGATGGTGAAGTGGTTCAATTTTGAGCTCAAAATCCGTTAAACCTGTTAAGTATTTCATATTAATCCTTTAAAAATCTTTAATAAGTTATTGGGGACACTCAAACTTTTAAAATTTTATTAGAATCCTAGGACAAACAAATAATCATTAATAAATCCTATTAAAATTTGAATTGAAGACGCTTAAAATTCATTAAAATCTGTGCAAATTTATAATTAATTGAAAAAGAGGAATAATAATGAATAATAATTAGTATTGTACACGGGGTGTTTGATGAATATTATTGAGAAAATTATGTATTTTAAATAGTGATATGATGAGAAATGTGTGGTTTAAAAGTACAGAAAAATTATTGATGTGATGAAAAATATTATTATATTGAAGAGTACGTGGTTGAAAATGGGTTTTGGAAGAATGTGTATCAAATAGTAAGTAAATGTATAATAAAAATTTTAATATTCAATGTTGACTGAATTTTTTAATTGACTTTGAGTTTCTGATAATTTAGTGGTCTGTAATGGATGGATCTCTCAATAAAGGTGCGATCTTTACAATAAAGTGATAGATCTCGAAAAGAAGAAAATTAATTGGGTAATTGCACGTGTTTTCATACTTTTAAAGGCCATGGACCATACAGACAAATTGGGCAAATAAAGTCATATATCGTAATGCAATTGGAATCTTATTAATAAAGTCAATGTGCACTGTAGCCAGAGTGACTCGGTCAGGCTACCGTGAGCAGCCTCCCAACCCCTCCTCCACTTCACCTTCATAAATATCAAATCATTATGCCATGAATAAAATTGAAATTAAGTGTGTTAAGTGTTCCATTTCAGTGTTATCTTTTGTTTAATTTATAAGTTCAATTAAAATACTAAGTCTACTTGCACGATTGTTTTTATTGTACGATAATAGGAGAAATTCTATATTTCATTCCGAAAAATAATAAGTCAATCAAATACACTATAAATTTGATCCTCGGTAGCAATTATCTTTTTATGATTTCTTTAGATATTGGTCAGTATAACTTTTTAAAATTTTTGGTTTCAATTTTTTGTTGGTTTTTACTAAACCCTAGTATGAGAAACAAATTTAAATATTTATTTTTTTTCCTACTCGAATGAGGTAGAGTAAGTCAACCATTGGTTAATAATTCATTTATTATTATTTTTCTTTTTCTTAAGAAATTTTACTTTTAAATTAAATCATACATATTATATCTAATCAAATTCGAAAAATATTTACTGATTTGATTTTGATTTGAGAATTATTCAAGAAACGTCGACGAAAGAATAAAGTGAGTTGTAGATTTTTAAAAGTAGACTAAAAAGGAGATAGGAAGTGGTTATCAACTCTTGTCCACTAAAATATTTTCTATTAATGTTTGTGAAACAACGTTGAAGATAAAGATATATTATCATTTCTTTTTTCATGTGAGATTGTTTCTCTTTAAGGGTAGGTGTCTAGGCAGTTCGGTCCGATAATATCAAGAATAAGAATTACTCATTAAACTTCAAGCATTTTGTAAATGTTATTTGAATTCTGGTTCAGAAAGTTCAGTTCCGATTCATAGTGAGTGTCATGTTGTTTGGTACCCATAATTCAAAAGCTACAGTCAAACTATCAACCTTCAGATATTTTGTAAATGGAACTATTGATTTCATATTTTTTGTACTTTTTTTTAAATTTTAATAGGGATAGATTTAGAATGAGATACATAAATAAAAGAGTGTGGATATATAGCGTTTAAATAAATGAATTTAATAAGGATAATATTGTAATGTATTATGGATGAATATAGTACTTTTTAAAAAAAAATTAATAAGAATAGATTTGAAGTGAGATAGATATATAAAATGGTGAATAAAAATAAATGCTCCCTTAATAGATCCTATTAAAAACTGAATTGAAGACAGATAAGTTTAGGTTTGACAGATTTCTAAATCAATTTATAAATAGTAACCGTGAATTTCACAAAATATGTGTATAATATTGAATAATAATTATGAATATATGTTTGAAATTAATGTTTACTTTAACTGAATTTAGAAATTAATTTATGAATTGAATTTGAGTAATTAAACAAAGCTACAATATTAAATCTTTAATATTTTTGCAGACTTTATCTAAATCTTTTATTTATGCCACTCACAATCCCTAACTTTTTTTTTTACTTTTTTAATTTAATTATTTTATGTGGTAATTATAAGATTACTATTTTACCCTTTTAAAATTAATCAAAATTGGTCAAAAGAGTAATAAAAAAATTTGTTGGTTCATAACGATCAAATGAACGAAATCCATCCATTTGTCCTTATGCTGCAACAAAATGAAAGTTTTGGAATTGTATTTGATACAAATGAAATGTTTGCATAAAATCTATGAAAAAAATGAAAACTTGAGATCACAACTGCAATTATCTCTTAAATAAATTGGTTGTATGCAATTGATGGATGAACGATGCTACATGTATGGGACCACGTCGATCCTATATGTGCAGCATTATTCTTGATGAATATCCCAATTAAGGAAAGATTTCGACTCTAAAGTGAGAGTCAACGACGAAATAAGTGGTAGACTTCAAACACGTTTTTATACTTTTATTTCGCATTATAGTCCATGGATCACAACAAACAAATTGGACAACAAGTAGAAAGCCATCTGTCGTAATTTAATTGGAATGTTATTAATAGAGTCAGTATAGCGGGGGGCTGCTTGTCATGCTAACTTGAGCAGCCTCCCAGCTCCTCTTCTTCACGTTCAAGAAGATCAAATCATCATGCATTGGAAAATTGGCACCAATAAAATTGAAATGAAATGTATACTAATTTAACACACTTTATTATTTTGGTAGTTCTTGTTACACTTATAAATTACGTGATATCGATTATTCATTGGATTTGACTTATTAAACTAATCAATCATATCTTGGGCTCAGCCCATTAACCACCGGCTCATTAATACTTCTCTATATATAAGTAAGTTTCATTAATAATAATGTATGATTTCTAACTCTATCCAAATCCTCTCTCACTCTCTTGCACTCTCTTTTTCTGTGGTCCGGCTGTTGACTTGATCGTCGGAGTGCAAACGGCAGCCAGTCTTTTTTCTCTACCGGTGGCATCTGCCTTCTAACAGGTATTCCAATGTGCAAGTGATATCTACGAGGAGAGAAGGTGGAAGAGATTCTGTTGACGTATTTTTTGAGGTCAACAGTTTGACGCTGTATGTGAGAAATGGTATATTAACCATGTTCTACCACGTACCAAAAAGTTGTTGAAAAATGTAGTTTTTTCAAACAATTTCTCTACCAAAAAATGAGGTCAGCTACCAAAAAGAAAGTAAAATATGGCCAAGGGGTTTATGAAAGGAGGCTCTGTTTATCTCCCCGTGTTCGGCCATGTTCACCCATTTTTTTGGACTCAACCCCAAATAAAATACTAAACCGGCTACAAAAAGATTGAAATAAGAAAAGAGATGACCAAACCATTGTAATTTTTTCTTATTATTCCAGCACCCTCTTACCAATAAATTCAAAGAGAAGAATAGGAACCCAATATGACTAGCGCTTGGTCCTTTTTTGTCCACGGAGAGCATTAAATGGATAATGACGGGATATTAATGGTGGTGGCGTGTTCAAACAGAGGTTGGTAGTTCTTTGCTGTCAAATGAAGGTTTTACAATAAAAGTGTACTTTTGCTTGCTTTGTGTGCTGGTGGAAGCTACTTGTCAATTAAGGAAAAAGAAAAAAGAAAAACATGAATGACTAGATTGGATTTCTACTTGGGCCGGGGACTTATTATATTTGGCCAATATTATTCTTTTGGTCTAAAGTGCTCCAACAGTTTATCATCTTGAATGAGCCTAAATTTTATTTTTATTGACAGTAATTATTTGGTGTTTGACCTTCATTATGTGCTGTTCTATATTATGGAAAGTGGAGATTTGGGCCAGCAATTTATTTTCATTGAGCCTCATATTTCTATAGCTTGTTTAAGCTTATCATTTATGTCCATGATCATCGGTCCAAATATCTATTTGTTTGCTTTCTACTGGGACTTCGATCCTATTGAGAGCTTATGAAAATTCAAGGAGTTTAGGGCTATAAAATTATTTTCTTACATGTTAATTATCAAGCACCTTTGCCAATTGGTTTCTTTGGATGTTCAATCAATTCCCCATGTCGTCATATAATTCATTTTGGAGAACTTCAAGAAAGACATGGTAATAGAGATTGATTTAATTGCTGCAAATGAATGGTTATCTATCTTTATCCTTGCGTTGGGAATGCCAAATTAATGCACGCCTTGTATCCTGGGATGTGTTGAGTCCTCATTCCTTGAATAAAGAAAGAGGCAGTATGTTGGAGTCATCATTCCTTGAATAAAGGAAGATGCAATATTTTTGAATTCTCGTTCCTTGAATAAAGGAAGATGCGTCATATTTTGGAATCCTTGTTCTTTGAGAAACGAAGAGGTAAGTCGCCATATACTTATTTATGGTTTTGTGAGATTTTTATTCCTCGCATCTCCCTATCGTCCAGCCTAACTGTTAGACCTCGTCATTTCGATGCCAGTTTATGAGACTCCGATAGTTCGAGATCTATTCACGGGATGTTTATTCCCTGCCTCGCTGATGCTTATTCCTGGCTTCGCGAGATGTTTATTCCTCGTCTCTCCCTATCGTAGAGCCAAGTTATAAGATCTCGTCTATCAAAGGCTGCTTATAAGACTTTGATAGTTCGAAACTATTTGCAGGATGTTTATTCCCAGTCTCACCAAATGATTAGTCCTGGCTTTACGGGATGTTTATTCCTTGTCTCTCACTATCGTCGAGCCTAACTATAAGATCTCATCTATTCGAGACTAGTTTATAAGATTCCGATAGTTCGAGAGCTATTCGCGGGATATTTATTTCTGGTCTCGCCAGATGCTTATTCTTTGCTTCGCGAGATGTTTAATCATCGCCTCTCCCTATCGTAGAGCTAAGTTGTAAGACCTCGTCTATCAGAGGCCGCTTATAAGACTCTGATAGTTCGAGAGCTATTCGCAGGATGTTTATTTCTCACCTCACCAATGCTTATTCCTGGCTTCGCGAGATGTTTAATTATCGTCTCACCCTATCATAGAGCCAAATTGTAAGACCTCCTCTATTAGAGACAGTTTATAAGACTCCGATAGTTCGAAATCTATTCGTGGGATGTTTATTCCCCGCCTCGCCAGATGATTATTCCTACCTTCGCGATATGTTTATTTCTCACATCTCGCTATCGTCGAGCCTAGCTATAAGTCCTCGTCAATCCGAGGTCAGTTTATAAGACTCCGATAGTTCGAGAGCTATTCACGGGATATTTATTCCCCGCCTTGCTAGATGCTTATCATTGGCTTCGCGAGATGCTTATTCCTTGGCCCTCACTATCGTCGAGTCTAACTATAAAACCTCGTCTATCCGATGCCAATTTATAAAACACCGATAGTTCGAGAGCTGTTCGCAGGATGTTTATTTCCCGCCTTGCCGACGCTTATTCCTGGCTTCGCGAGATGTTTTCGTCCCTCCCTATCGTAGAGCCAACTTGTAAGATCCCGTCTATCAAAGGCCGCTTATAAGACTCCGATAGTTCAAAAACTATTTGAGGGATGTTTATTCCCCACCCCACCTCGCCATATGATTATTCCTGGCTTCGCGAGATGTTTATTCATCGCCTCTCACTATCGTCGAGCCTAGCTATATGACATCATCTATCCAAGGCCAGTTTATAAGACTCCGATAGTTCGAGAGCTATTCGCTTGATGTTTATTTTACACCTCGTAAAATGCTTAACCCTGGCTTCGCGAGATGCTTATTCCTCGCCTCTCACTATCATCGAGTCTAAGTGTAAGACCTTGACTATCCGAGGCCAATTTATAAGACTCCGATAGTTCGAGAGCTATTCGCGGGAGTTTATTCCCAACCTCGCCAGCTGCTTATTTCTGGTTTCGCGAGATGTTTATTCCTCATCTCTCCCTATCTTAGAGCCAAGTTGTAAGACCTCGTCTATCAGAGGCCGCATAATAGACTCTGATAGTTGGAGAGTTATTCACGGGATGTTTATTCCCCACCTCGCCAGATGATTATTCCTGGCTTCACGAGATGTTTATTCATCCCCTCTCCCTATCGTAAAGCCACGTTGTAAGACCTCATCTATCAGAGGCCACTTGTAAGACTCCGATAGTTCGAGAGCTATTAGCGAGATGTTTATTCCCCATCTCGTCAGATGATTATTCTTGACTTCGCTAGATGTTTATTTCTCGACTCTCACTATCGTCAAGCCTATATATAAGACCTCGTCTACCTCGAGGCAGTTTATATAAGACTCTGATCGTTCGAGAGCTATTCACGGGATGTTTATTCCCCTCTTCGCGAAATATTTATTCCTTATTTCTCACTATCGTCGAGCCTAGCTATAAGACCTCCTCTACTCAATGCCGTTTATAGGACTTCAATAGTTCGAGATCTATTCACGAGATGTTTATTCCCCGCTTCACGAGATGTTTATTCATCGCTTCTCACTATCGTCGAGTCCAGTTTTAAGATCTCTTCGATTTGAGGCTAGTATAGAAGACATCGAAAGTTCAAGATGAGCCACTAGCTCGATAGTCATTCATCACTCTGTGAGATGTCTCACCTTACGTGATGTTACATTACAGCTGCATTTATCTTCAAAGAGCTCATCGTACCTCAGTACCTCATCATCGACTGTATTATAGTTGCCTATCTTTTAGAGCTTTGTTTCTGCTTCAGCTATGTTACATCTACTAATCTTCAGAGAGTTTATATTATTGCCGCTTCGTAAGGAGATGAGTAGGTCCACCTTAATACCTTCGAAGACGAAGCCTTCCATGGCTGGATCAAACATCATGGAGGAAGCCTTTGACATGGATACGTTACCCCCATGTAAGGATGTCAGCTTATTATAGCTGATTACAAATTCAGAGCATCGTCTGCTGCTCACATTCAGAGCATCGCCTCTGTATTATCTTATGACAACTGCTTATATATTTAGTCTCGTCTCTACACCATCTTCATCATAGTGGCTTATATTCCAAGTCCGACTAGCATATTAATATTTGATATGTAGCTTCACTATAGCACTACTATTACACTAAGTTGTGCAGACATTCATGTCATGATAGGCTCTCTGCATATTATATCTTGAAAAAAATTGATATCATTATTCACTTTATTGTCATGAGTAGTTTGAGGGGAAAATGGACCCTAAATTTATATTATATATGTGTAGTGGAGATATTATGTTGTATTATAGATTGGTGTAGTCCATATTACAGATGAGATGCTGTCGAAATTTTGACAAATTATATGCGACATCTTTCGAGGCAATCTGTGAGCCTTCGCTTATTCGAGCTCGCAAAGATACTTCCGAGACAATTGGTAAGTCCTCACATATTTGAGATTGATGCATATTTTCGAGGCAGTTCGCAAGTCCTCATATATTGGAGCGGCTCATATTCTGAGGCAATCTGTAAGATCTCACCTACTTGACTATTTATATTTCGAAGTCTGACCCGCACATGAATGTACGACTCAAACTTGGGGGATTATTATTACACTTATAAATTATGTGGCAGCTTCTATTCATTGGATTGGACTTATTAAACTAATTAATTGCATCTTGGGCTCAGCCCATTAACCACTGGCTCATTAACATTTTTCTATATATATGTAAGTTTCATTAACAATAAGGTATGATTTCTAACCCTGTCCAAATCACCTCTCCTTTTCTTGCACTATTTTTTACTTTGGTCCGGCCGTTGATTTGACCGTCGGTATATTATTGACATATGAGTCATTTTTTAGTCATCCCAACAAATATAGTGGACATAATCTTTTATTAGAGACAAGATGTGTTTGTTAATGAAGGTTAAAAACAAGTTAGGATCGTAGAGCTTTAACTGAAATTAAAAGGGTATGACTATTTACATAAACAGTTTTTATATATACATCCCACTTTATTTTCATCCCTATTAAAATTTTAAATTTTAAAAAATTACTATAGTCATCCACGTCACAATTCAGAATTGTCCTTATTAAATTAATTTATTTAAAACACTTTATTTCCACACAAATTTTATAAATTCATCTCACTCTAAATACATCCCTAATACAATTTTAAAAAATCATTATATTCATCCCCATTACATATAACATACAATTTTACAATTCAATAATTAATTCTATAGACAAAACATTATATTCAAAATAAAATTAAATTTTCCATAGGTGTGTTATTTGCCACATGAATTGGTCAATTATATTTGATTTAACGGATATTCATTTTGTATTCGGTAAAAATCAACTTTTTTTGGTTATGTATAATTTTGAAATAAAATAAAAAATATATATATATTTGAAACAAAGGATAAAGTTAGTATACTTTAATTGAGGCTAATCATGTCACAGCTATAAAGTGGATCTGCAAGGTAATGGTTCCAAAACCACGTGTTGGCCATCATAACGACAATAATTTGCATTGAAATTGTAAGCTCAAAATCAATTAGGACAATAATAATAATAATAATAATAATAATAATAATAATAGTGTGTGATTTAGGACAATAATAATAATAGTAGTAGTAGTGTTATCAGTACATCTTTCGCAACTTATGATTTATCTAAGTCAATTGTTAGTTCGAGATCCGGTTACAATACCAGCACACAGCTGCAATGCTGCAAATGGTCACAAATCATGAAAATGGGGGAAAATCTCGAGAGATCCTATAGCAAGCTCGCAATTTCGAATTATTCTTTACTATAACATAAAATCAAATCTTTAGTTGTTTTTGCAAACATAATAAGTTCATTATATTTTTTGGCAGGAAAGCTAAGATTGAAAGGAGAGCTTAGGCTTGAACTACAAAATCAAGAACTCTAGCGAAGCTTGAGAAATATATTTTACTAGAGCACGAATTCCAGGCACAAAAAAATAAAAAATTTAATGTTTGGTCTGCACACCGCACTTCTAGTTAGAACCCTTCAAACTTGCATGAACTTGTACTCTCACCCACCATGAAATCCGCCCATCTATTCTTATAATTTTTTATAGGGTTATGCCACTTTGACAGAAAAATATTGACAAATGCTTTGACATAATAAGTTTTGACAATATATGATTGGATGTAAAAGTTGACTGTATTTTAAACAGTCCAATGATAAGATGTCACGCAGCATTATGTCAAAGAATATGTCAAGTATTATGTTATTGTAGCATGATTCTGTTTGATAACACGTGCAAGGTTTAGCTATAACATTTAGGGTTTCTAGCGGGTAAGTTAAAATCAAGAGAAAGAATGGAAAAGGTCTTTATTTCCAAACCTCTTCCATATGACATATTATGCTCCATAATACAAAAAAACGACTTGACCAAGAGAAAAAAAAAAGAACTAAAAAAAGGATAAAGCGTGATCCTTACCTTTCCAAATTCTTCTTCGTGTATTGTTATGTCTGTATATATTTCCTCTAATGATATTTCTTCCATTGTTATTTTGATTTCAGTTGAAGAGAATATTTTATGATTATTAGGGTTTTATGATTTTAGTTGATGAAGATATTATATGATTATTAGGATTTTAGTTAAACACAAAATCTAAAGGAATATAAAAGGTTCAAAAGAATTTAATGAAAATAAATATGAGTTGATGAACAAAAACAATATATTTAATTTGATATATGTCTGTTTATGTAAATTTACATAAGATTAAAAGTATAGTATAATTATCATTTTAAAAATGGATGTATATATAAAAAATGTGAATGTAAATAGTGCCTTCCAATTAAAAATGTGGTGCAAGAAATAAAAGTAATGTGAAAGCTGAATTGGTTTTTCTTGTGTACCCGAGAAGGACAAATTTTGTAGTAGGCTTAGTTCTTTTTCTCCAGGCCCAATCAATTTTCAAGCCCACGAGAATTTCG
>CAIGRP010129141.1:0-22614 GCA_903798385.1 Fraxinus cuspidata | reverse complement strand
ATTATTAAGTTGTTTATCTCTTCACTTAGAGATCTAAACTCTGTACTTAAATTTGTTGCTAGTTCTTGTAATTTAATTCGTTTAGTATTATTTAATATATTAATATTTTGTAATTCTTCTAAATCATTTTATCCTTTCTATTCATTTTTAAAATATTTCTAAAGTATTAAAAAATTTTCTTCAGTTTCGTTACTAGACTCTGATACCAATTTTATTGGTTAATATCGAAAATAGAGGAAAAATAATTAAAATATACAGATAAGGGTATAATAGACAAAATACACATAAAATGACAAAAAACTGTCAAACTAAATGTCAACCCCGGTGTACAAATAGCATTTCCTTTAAATATTGTAAAACAATATGGGCCCCACTTATTTGTGTGTTTTCTGTTGGTTTTTTTTTATCTTTACATGTTTTGCTGATATTGATTACTTTGCTTCTTGTTATTGGAGTTAAAAGATTCCAACTGCTGTCGCTGTTGTCGTTAGTACAAATGTCCATATTGCTCTTCCTAAACCTGGGGTTTGTTTGGATAATGCAACAAGGTTTATTTATTTATTTATTATTATTATTATTTTGGTTCCTCTCCAATGAGAGTTGCACATTCTGCAACATGACCATGAAAAATCTACAATTTTTCAAAAAACTTACTCCATCATGAACTTGAACTTGAAAGATAATAAGAAGAAATGTTTTTCTACTTGTGATATTCATTCCCCCACTGAAGCATAGTGATCACAAAAATTCCGTAAATGTACAGTATCATTGCCAAGAATTAAAGAGAGTAAAGTATCGTTCCTACGAGAATCAATTACTTAATTTGATTTTAATTAATATTAACTCTAATTGAATAGAATAATATGATTGGTGAGTCGGTGACTAATTAACATAAACTCGATTAACAACGAGTATTAAGATTTTGGATTCCCTTTATATATTTCAACAATATCAAAGAAAATGACATGATCCTTCTTGACTAATCTCCTTCCACTTTCTTCTTCTTTGCTTCAAATTCAAGCAATAATCTTCCAATCGCGTTTAAAAAATACGTATTCTCGTATTTTCCTCTTGTTCTCTCTCTAAAGCTTGATAACTTGAAATTTAGTCTCTAAAGCATGTTAAAAATTGAATCTGATTTGCATTTCAAAAAGAGTTTTGAGTCGAAAAGAGAAATACAATTTTTTTTTATTTTTTTGTCGGCGGAATGAATTATGTGATCGCATGGCTTTGCTAATCTGCCTAAAGGAAACCAACAGATGAACCTTACAATCACAAGGAGTTAATTTTTGTTTTGCTTCACTTTGATCCCTGATTTCTTCTTCTTTTTAGCTCAAGTCCCCTTCTGTATTTCGTACGAGTCCTATAACTTTCAATTGCACAAAAATTTGATCCATGTCCTCTTCAATTGTCTATCCTTGGTCATAATCAAGTTTTAGAAATTTACAATTAAGTCCCTAAACTTTTATAATTCTTCTTCTTTAGCTTTTTTTTTTTTTAACTTCTTTTCATTAGTAGCTCTCCAACATCAAATTTACCCTACGATAATCGATATTTGACCAATAACTAGCAAGCAGATTCCTTGTAGTCCGACCATAGGTATTGGTCTATGTGGTTTTCTGCAGGGTTGTGCTATGGGTACATAATTGTACCTATATGAGTGTCCATAATGGACACCCGGTGCCTCCCTATTGGTGGGGCGCTTGTTGTTGTCGAGGCCCCCACCAATAGGGGGGCGTAACACCACTATGGGTACAATAGCATTTTCCTTTTCTGTATATGCACTTTGAATTTTTACCAGTATTAAAATAGGTGTTGACTTCAGAATTTTTGCCGTCATCACTAAAACTTGTTTGTCAACGATGTTAATTTTATTAAATGGATCTGGGGTTTTAAATTGTGGAGTTCTTTTTATTTTGGTGACGGGGGTTACTTATGTGAATAACTTTATGAGTTTTTTTTTTTGCAAATTTAGAAGCTTGAGCATATTTCTGCTCTCTCTCTCTACACTGACGTGCAACTGTGTCTGCCTCCAGAAGATTTAACAAATATTTCTTGCTGTTGTCGAGGTTTTGTACCAATATTTGTCTTATATCAGGCCTAACAGCAAGGAACTGGTACTTTACTGTTCTCTTCCATTTCAACTTAATACAATATGAAAGTTACAATTATATGTAGAGGCATGGAGTTCTAAAAAAGGTGCTATCGGGTTTTTAATGGCTTCAAAAATACTGGGATGCTAATGTCCAAAAATCGTGCCCTGTACACAACTGGCTTAATATGTCAGTGCTGCCTCTGATTTTTGCTTAGACCTTTTCTAATTTGTACGAATACCGCAATCTTTTTCTTGGGTTTCCTTTCTATATTAGGTAGAAGTTCTCATCTTCCTGTCTTCCTTTTCTGAACAGGCTCCACTTTTCCATTTTCCTGCTTCTGGGAGCAAGCAGCCATATTTTCTTGTGGTATGTTCCGAAAAGTTTTTGTGCTTGCTCTCCAATATCTTCTTCATGGTTTCTTCCCTTTTCCCACTTCATCTCTGTATTATTTCAATACACGCAAACTGCTAATCCCTTATGAAGCACTTCTACAAGTTGTAGAAGCGAAAGCCCTACCAAATGGCCCTAACTTGTCATATAAATTCTTCGTGTGATAACCTAGAATTTATTATATTTTTGGGAGTCCAAAGTGCATACAAGATACGTAGTCTTCCTATAACTCTCATTTAATGCTATAAAATCTACGGATTTTCTGTCAATTATCTTTGTTTCCAATTTTGCTTCCAGACGAGGGAACAAGCTCCTTGCTACTGGAACAATAATAAACATCCTAGATGTAAGTAAACTCAACATCTTTCAAGGACTCTCATAATAAATCTTGTTTCATTAGCTAGACACTCGATATATAACTTGCTAGTATACGTTCGTCATTTTGTTTACTTCACCACCTTGTTTGCCGTCTGAAATTTCTAATTCAAGCATTTCGGGGAAAAGTTCTCCAGTTGATCTCGCTAAACCTCTTCACAGAGGCAACTGTTCACCGTTTTTTCAAAGGCATTTACCATTCTGGCAGTCGACCATAAATCTTCATATAGTTATTATTAGCCTTACAGATTGATGGAAGCATTTAGCAGAACCAAGATGGTGCTGATTAGGTGTTGCCTGCATGGCCGGTATGCAAAAAGCTCACATTAGAGGTTCTTGAAAATTTCTGCAGAAATGACAATTGACATCAGTTCATTACATGTTCTTCTAAATGCCGTCTTTATAAAACCTCTTTCAAGCAGTTCAAATTGTTAACCAAGATTGAAGGGTTTTATAATGGAGAGTAACATAAATTGTAACCATTTACCATATTTTTCGATTATAATCAGCCAATATTCATATTGGATTAGGACAACCCAAGTGGCTGTCAAAATCTGCACATCATTAATCAGGAATAAATAGAACAACATTAGCATACATTATCTGCAGTTCAGCTAATAAGTTAACACGCACAATCCTAGAAGAAAGCATAGCTAACAGTTTTCGACAAAGCAGAGCCAAATGTAGACGCATTTAGTTACTGATTCATCCCAATTTATACGCGACCCATTGATCATCACTATAGGACATCACTGTGGCACTATCAGGGATTGCCATGTTTATGCTGCGCGGAAAAACCACAGTCTTCCTATGAGATGGGTGTGTGCCTTCAACTGACTGCTTAGTAACATTTTCAATGACAACTGGATGCTCAACAGGTATAGAAGGTGAAGATGCCCCGTGAAGTGAGGAATTATGAGTCGATGAACCTGTCATATCAGCATTCACATTCTCAGATGAAGTCTTTTGTCTTTTAGCATCTATCTTGCCTTCTGGAGATTAAGACAAACTGAAGTTATTGATAAATTGTCTAAAATGAGAAGTAAAAAACTAATGAATATGAACATTCACAGACATACAGTCGAATGTTGACACTGCAGTGTGGAAACTTCATAATGATCACATGCAAATGTACATCACCAGATAGGTAAGCAAGGAAAACAACTTGATACAGGACATAAAAGTCGAGACTCATTGGCAGATCAAAGAAATTTCACATGGGATCTTGTACAAGAAGCAGAAAAATATATAAGACCAGTTGTCGACTAGAAAAAGCATAATCATAAAAGACATTTTAAGCTGATGGATAAAAGAGTGACACCGGTCATCATCCTCCGATGGACAGTTCAAGGCAAACTTACCTATCAAAACCTTAATCCAACAACCAATGTATGTGATTCTACGCCAGTACTGGTCTCCTCATGAGATTAATGAAATCTAAGTAGTCTATTTGAGAAGAAAATACCCACATCTTGGATGAATATGAGCACGAGAAATCACATCAAACCACAGCTGTAACTTTACCACCTAATGCGCAATCCCTTTCTTAAACTAGTCACCAGAGAGTATCAAGTACTAGGAACTAAAATCTTTGTATTCAGTAAATAGCTTCTTCAAACATCAAAATTACCTTTATAATCTTTAAATCATCCTTGAAACTGCACCTCAGTTTTCCTTAGTCTAAGACCTTAGCACTGACCTGTGTGACCTACTTTTCATAGGTTGAGGCGAATCAGTGCTCTAGATCACAGTCAAATTAAGGAGATTGTGAACTTCTTGGCCTGAATTCACAACTTCAAGCTTTCAATTCATCAATTGAACAATTCATGACAGGTGCAGCCGATCATTTGACAAATTAGACTTCATTCAACGCCCATATCTCCTCTTCAAATCACGGTAAAAAACTCTCCTCTTTGGCGGAAATATTATGATTTCAGTGCCTTGTTACATTTTGTATATATTCAGCATGTCAAAAAGTCTACTGAGGAATTTTCAATTGTAAAAATCACCAAAAACCAAATATCGATATAAACATATGAATATAGGGTGCGTTGGGTGAGCTGTTTTAAACCGAATAAGGATAATTTTTATCGTAGTAGGAGTTTGGCATAGATAGTACCCAGATTAAATTATCTGGTCAGGTTGTCCTACCTTAACCCAACAGGATAAATTTAATTCCTATAAATAGATTGATTGAGACAGGATAAATGTGTGGTCATGTACTAACACAAGTTTTAAATACACTAATTCTACCCCACCCCACCCCACCCCACCCTTCCTTACATGCTACTGTTAGGAACTGTAATCCCCCTACCCCACCCGAGTCCTCACGCTCACATGCTAACACACAATAACATGATAAAATTTCTTCACATTAAGTATATTACAAAAACAAAAATGCAAAATTTATTCACATATCAGTAATTTTTAATAGCATTCACTTAAAAGTAAAAAGTATACATCTAATTTAAAAAGTCACTTATAAGTATATTTTTACTTATAAGTTCAAAATTCACTTATAAATAAAAAACTTACATGTACTAAAATATTTACTTATGAGTTATAAAAATCCCTTATAAGCTTATAACTTATAGTTACAAATAAAAATCACTCGTGAGTAAATTTATGTACTAGCAACCATTTATAAATAAAAAATATTTTTTTAATTTTTCAATACTTGTACATTATTCTAATACTAGCATAAGCTTATAAGTAAAAAAATTATTTATAAATAAAAATCACTTATGAGTAAATTTATGTACAGCTAACAAAAACTACTTATAAATAAAAAATATTTTATTACTTTTTTAATTTTTCAATAGTATGTCATTCTAATACTAGCAACAAATGCTACATTAGAACAATCCACCTTAATCCTATCCTCCATACTCTTATCCTCCCAAATCCTATCCCGTCTAATCCTATACGGTGTATCAAACGTGCCCATAGTGTTTTATTCATATGCTCATACGGCCTCCCAAACTCGTCTATCTTACAAACCGACTTTATCCTAATATCGTTCGCGCCCTTTTTCAGCAAATTCGTAAACTAAGCCCCTTGTGGCCTTGTCAAGAACATATATATCCATGCACTGGTAAGCAATGCAAAATATTTATCCATGGAGAACATTTCTATGTCTGAAACACTTTACTGTAAAACTGAGGCAGCACGCAAATAAGAATGAATTAACTACAGCCTCTGCTTTCCATTTTACTTGAGCAGTCTAGATCTGCATTCCTATTGACACTTGCATTACAAAGAGCGCAATATGGAAGAGTATATTAATAGTTGTAGGGCTTTGTTTCTCACCTTCATTTTTAGCATCATTTTCATCTTTGAGTACAACGGTAGGCTGCATATTAATTTTCAAATCATTAGCAGCAGTAGATCCCATGCTGGATGAGACCTCCAAGACTCCCTTCTCCGGAGAACCTGAGAAGACAGTAGATTTGTTGTTAAACCACACCAAAAAAAATAAAACAGAAATCTAAATATAAATCTTGAAGATCAGCTCTGTTTATTATTAGGCCAATGCATCAACATTAAGCTATGAGCTAAATTATATATGGGAAACATTTCTACGTATAAATAACAATTTAAAAGAATGGAATTAGGGAGACTGCACATGAAATAAAAGCTCTAGAGCAGATATTTTAATACTGGCTTCTGCACACAGGACTTGAGATACAAGGAGGTAAATGCAATAAGTTTTCAGAAAGACCAGGTCAATAATTGACAGAAAGAAGGATTCAATAGTCAACCAGGACGTCTTAACTGTTGTATTATGCATTTCTGATTCAACAGTTTTAATTCAGGAAAGCTTCTGTTTAAAAGATTGTAGCACTGCATAATATTTTCTTTCAACTCCTGATTTTCAACTTTTTAGCAAGGAATTATAAAATACAACATGTTCACATAAAAGGTGGCAAAGAATATGGAATAATCGGGGACATTATATTCAACATGAACTTTTTTGGGGGAAGTTAGACATGAAGTTATAACAGAAAATATTTTTAATTAACATAAAAGTTCTATATCAATTTCTGATCATTAAACTAACCAAGAATACAAAAACTTTACATCTTTATCCATGTCAACATATCCCAAAAACACCAAGTTGTAAAGCACATTAGCTAAGGTATCATATTGAGTGGCCACAACTCCAAAGTGTGTACATATATATTAGTGAAGTATATGCCTATATCTTTGCTATCATAGAACTTAACTGTAGATTAGAAACCATTGCCCCAGGTTTCCATGACAAGAAAATTTAGATCCAACAATTTCCACTCAATTTAACAAGATAAAGTTTAACTTTCACAAAGCACGTGAAGTACTGAAAGGGTAATCAGCCAGAAGCTTTTTCATCATATCACTTACGCATGGTAGTCTTTCATATTGTTAGATATGAGAAAAAAAGGAATAATTGAAATAGTTGTTTTGAGAGACTAGAACAAACTCAAACCGAGTAAATAATTAGCTTCTTACTTTTAGTAAAAGCAATGTAAGCCACTTCAGCAGCATTCATCTCTGCCTGCTTTTTAGTTTTGGCTTCAGCTCCTCGGAAAGTGTCACTTCCTACCACCACATTTGACACAAATACAGGCTTGTGAGGAGGACCTGCTGGGGATGTCTCATATATAGGATACTTGAGACCTCTTTTCTGGGCCATTGCTTGTAGAAGATTTTTGTACAAACCTTTATCCTAAGGTAATTAAAATGCATAAACGTGATGCAACAACGAAAAATCAATAATGATAACTAAATCAAAATTAATTAGTTTGAATACTGGCCTCCTGAATCTCAAAAATAGACAATGCTTGACAAGCAACTTTGGCTGCTGCATGTTCAGCATCTTTTATTGTGGGAAAAAATGCTGGTGCTTCATATATTTTTCCATCCAAAGAGACACTTGACTTATAGCGGCAAGCGTGAGGAGGGCCTTCGAATTCGTAAGTATACACTGGTAAACTAAGACTTCTCTTTTGAGCATATTGTTGCAACCGATTTTTATATATGTGCAACACATCTGCAACATAAAGAAGATTAGCAAATATGTACAATATAGCGGTAACATAAAGAAGAACAGCAGGCAATAATAATCGTTACAATGTTTACTATAGTCATTTATGAGATTGTGACTTACAGTAGTTGGAAACATAAATTATAGCTGAAGAGAATTACTAAAATCACATTGCATGTCCTATATCTTGGTTATACTTTAATTTTTCCATTAGGATTCCAAATTATTGCTTTAAACTTCTAGCTTATGATATAACCCCATGCTAGTCTCATTAACCAAAACTATGCTATTAGCAAACATAGATCAAAGAACCTCTTCTTAAAATGTAACATTGCACATGAGTAAAGTGAAGAGATAAGGACTTAAAGCATAACCACCACTATATCTCACTCTTGTACCTGCTCTATCATGCATAGATTTAAGAACATCGATCATCTATTATAAATTTCTTCTATGTGGCACCCACCATGGACCATCCCTAGACACCCTATCTTATAACATTTTTCCAATCAGTAAAAATTATACGCAATTTCATTCTGCTATACTTCTTCATCAATTTGTTCGTGCATGAGCTTTATACAAGTCATCTTGTTTCTTGCTTCTTAAGCTTTTCATATCATCTCCATTATCCAACATGAACACCAAACCTTATTAGTTTGTCATAAAGTTGTTCACTTACATGTCATCTAACATAAAGATTGGCCCAGCGCATATTGAATGTCAACCATAAATTTTTCACTAAAAGAACTCAGATGTTGCTCACAAAACAAAACATTTAGTTAAGCCAATCCAGAAATTTGAAAGTTATGAGATTTTAAATAAAGAGTTAACCTAATAAAATAAGGAAAAAAAATTATTTTTCTAACCCTTAGAAATATTATCATTGGAAAGTATCAGACTTGTATTAACCATAGAAATCTGTGCATTATCTTGATAGTTCATCTGCATTATCTCTTTGTTTGCAGGTTGGATATCCACATTAGTCATAGAAATCTGAACATTATCTTCATAGTTCGACTGCATTATCTCTTTGTTAGCAGGTTGGACATCCAACTTAGTTTTCGCGGTAAGAAATCCTGCACAAACAATGTAAAAGTTTCAATATTCTATATTATATGAAATTTCCAAATCCTATTGTGAAATGTCATATATATTTATCGATAGTTTATCCTACCGAAACAGTGATGCTTATAAATGAATAGCTACCAAAAAACATAATAACAAAAGCAAAAACTAATTATTATGAGTTGTGATCAAACATAAGTGCAACACTATTAAAGCAAAATCAAATTATGCTCACGCCCATAATATAAATATGGGGCAGAGCATGCTATTCGGCAACTTGCTTCAGAATTTAGTTTAAGAATTTTCAAAAACAAGCCCATATCTCAGCACTTGAATTAAACAGTTATGTACCCTTTTCACTTTTTTATTTGTGGGGAAAGAGGGTTCATAGATGATGACAAGTGATGAGCTTTAAAACCATCTTTAGAAGTAACACTAAGCCTCTGTTTGATACCCATTAAAATGATTTTTTTGGGGGGATATGAATTTTAGAATAGTGATTTTTTTGGAGAATGTTTGATTAAAACTAGGAAAATGTTTTGAATTTACATGCAAAATATTTTATTGTGAAAACGTGTGGTTGAAAATGAGTTTGAGAAAATAAGGGTTGTTTTAATGGTTGTCAAACAGGTGCTAAATGTTTCTCCAGGTAGAATAGAAAAATTGATTAATAATCGAGGATTTAACTTCAACGAGTGACATAACTAACGATCCCACATCCATTTTAAACAGAAAAGCTTGGCAAACAGGGCAGAGGAAAAGGAGGCCACATGTAAGCACTACTGCAAGTCCCATAATCTCCCTCCATCACGCTAAGATAATGCACCAAAAAAATATGCAAATTATGCCCCGGAAACAAATCCTTGCATGAAGTACAAATACTCAAGAGGTCATAGAGAAGTTCTTACTGACAAATGTTTATAAATGCTCAAACAAGGACTGTGGCATAAGTAACCTCTAGGCGTTTTGAGGTGCAAACCTCCACACAGACCAATAAAAGAATTCCAATAAATATAAAGCTACAAAAATATGCTCATGATTAACTATAAACCATCTTGAAAGTCCACGATTAAACATTTACCAAAATTAAAAGTCTAACTTGCCAACAAAAATAAGATAGATCATACGGTAACAGATAACAAAATTGCACTACTGACTGTTAGAAGTAGAAAATCCTGTAAGTCTTCCATATAATCACTTGGGACAGAGTTTATAACTTAGCCCCTGTTTGGCCAAGATTAAAATCTGTCCAAGTCAAAGTCAAACAATCAATATCAACCACATCTTTCATGGTCCAACAACTTTTCAACCACACATTTTCAAAAATTTCTATCAAAATCTATAAAAAATCTAAATTTAATCACCACCAAACACCCTCTTAGTTGTAAAAGGTTGGTGCACTTGCTTTCTGATCACTTTTGCAATTGTTTTAAAGTTTTTAGGGTTGGGTTGTGTTAAAAATAGCCCATAAAACCCCTTAAAATGTTCTAGGTTATAAAATATCCAACTCAAAACTGTGACCCATAATAATAGACCCCAAAACAAAAGACAAATGAACGAGAGGCTTATACCTCGGGGCCTGTACTTAAGTAAGTCGAGGCACAAACCTAGCAAATGGCACTCGAGGCACAAGCTACAAGCGTATGACATAAGCCTTACATGAGGTGAGCCACAAAGGGTAAACATCGGTGTTTTTTAAAGCAATTAGCAAAATTAACCAACTTTCATGCTTAGATCTATTCAATTTTTCACCAAGAGACAAACAATTCGGCTACTTGGTGAAAAGCTTATACCAATATCAATTTTCACCGGGACCATCGACGGTTCAGCATACTTTGGATCAAAATGATCTCCAACGTAACACTAGGACTGATCCAAGTTTTCAACAAGATCATCAACATCCTGGGGTACTCGTGATCAAAATGATCCCCCCAACTTCACACTATAGTTGATCTGAGTTTTCACCGTGATTACCAATTATGCAAGCTAATCAATACAAACTCCAACTTCAAACTAGGTTCGAACCAACAGCAAACCAAGATACTTAAGATTAAAATATTAAAAAATCTCCATCTTCATGCTATGGCTAATCCAGGTTTTCACCAAGATCATCTACAACCCAAATTACTCAGGATCAAAATGATCTACACCATCAATCCAATGTCAATGCAGGATTTCAAAGGGATCATTAATGAGTCATGTTCAATTACTCTTTCAATCTATTTCCCCACTGGAAGGGCAACTGTTGGGCACGCCCAACGCCTGAATTGAGTTTGTTGTAGAAAATCCATTGGAGAAAACTCGATAGAGTTTGAGGACAATCAATACGAGACCTAAACATAATTGTATTCGTAAGCATCCATAATTAATGCTGTCCTAAAAGAACTTAATCCAAGCTTCACTATTGTAGGCCAGTCAAGCAAATTAATATTTGTCGTCTAATTAAGATGCAGAAGCAAGTCCATACCAACACAAAATAGGAGTGAAACATACTTCTTATGCAAGTATGAATGTACAGATTTACAAACTTGCACATACCCGAACCACTTACACCAGACCCCCACACACACTACATAGAGCCGTATAACAATCGACCCACAAAGGACAACACAACATATTTCGCACCTGTTTCATGTCAACAATTAATTTTAACCAAATTTTATGCGACCTTACTTTTCAACCACTCATTTCATGGACTTTTATCAAATCTATAAACCAAACAGGGCTTCATCAATCAGAACCCAAAAAAAGGAAGGAAAAACTACTAACTACATTTCTTAGGAAGAAAAAAAACTCTGATTCATCAAATTCCATATCCCCACGCAAACAATGCATAGGCATAAATTATATAACATAAACTAAAAGGACAAAACTTACTAGCAGGTGGCATGGGTGGTGGCGGAATTACAAAATCCGGCGGAAGTTCAGGAACTGAAATCTGGAGAAATGGAGCTACTGCTACCGGAGGAGCTTCCGAAACTGGAACTGCAGCACTTTGCACAACCCCAGGAACTGTAGCAGCTATTGAAGGTTTCTCCCATGGCGGAATCGGAACAACAGCTTGAACATCAGCCTCAGGATGAGCTGCAAAGCTAGAAGAGGAGGGCTGCAGGTATTCGTGTTGGCCAGACTGAGAGGGTTGGGCAATAAAGTGGTGGTAAGCAATTTGTGCCACCAGATTTTGAGCCTCTTTGGAAGACTTGCAGTGATTTGGAGTCTCGAAAGGGTGCCCATTAACGTTCACGACACCTTTGAAACGAGGGATATGGTGCGGGCCATCTCTCACCGTCGTATACTCTGGCAAACTCCAACCCCTCTTCTGGCACAATTCTTGCAGTTTGCATTTATACATTTTCACTCAAATAGAGAAACAAGAGAGAAACAAGAATTGAATTGAAGAATTTAGGTGACTTTTAGGTTAGGAAATGAATTTATTTGAACATAGCCATATTCAAGTACAGTAAGCCGCACGTTTGAAGAATCTAACCTCTGAATTTTAAATCTAACCTCTGACCATTAATATTTATAAAAAATATATTAAGTCTTGAAATAAAAATAAAATTTAATGAAATACTTGGTTAAAAAATTGTGAATTCAATTAAATATATAATTCAAATAAATTATTGACTTTGATTTTGATAAATATTTAGATAATAATTTTTGCTAAATAAAAGGTAAGAAAACAATGCATGTTTATTTTTTTTTAAAAAAAGTAAAATAAAGAGTCAAAATAGAGAGTACTGTTATGTTGAAGTGTAAAAAATTTTATTACGCTCTAATTCAGTTGGAAATACTCTTAGGACATGTTTGATATAAATTTTCTGATAAAAGATTTTGTAAAAGATTATTTTTTTAGAGATTGTACGGTTAAAAAGTTATGGATCCATTTATAAAATTATTTTATTGAAAAAATGTTTGGTTAAAAGTGAGTTTAAAAAAAATGAGTTAAAAATAATCTTTACCAAACGAAAACTTAATAACCGCATGTTTTCTGATCAAATTCTATAAATTATATGCTGAAATAAAAATAGTAAGATTTTCAGTTGCATATTTTTATCGAGATTATTGTGATCAACATTGATTGATTAGAACATTGCACAATGATGGACAATATACGAAAGTGTCCTCAGCTAAAATATAATGAATTTTGTAAAGATTATAAATTATTAATGAATTTTGTGAATTTGAAATCCATAAGAATCTCGTTGAAAATGATGAAAAATTTAAAATGAGTTCATTATGTATGTTTTTAAGTTTAAAATTCATCCAAATATTTTGAAATCATTTTATTAATAAAATTTTTATAAATTCATAGGTTATTGAAGATGCCTAAATTTTAAAAGATTTTATTGAAATTTATAAGCAAACTCTCTTGATTTATGGTCTATTACTGAAAGAAATCGTGGCCCACGAAGATCCAGGTCCAGTGATGTCCAAGTTTTCAGAATAGCCGGCCCAAAATCAGATCAACTCATGTTTGGCAAAATTACAAGTGCTTGTAAGCAGATTAAGCTGTGTATTTTCTATCGACGCATCCATTGCTACTTTTACCTAATTATTTACATATCTCATATGATCCATAACATAGAACATATTTGTTTGCCACTTTTCACTTCATTTTTAGAAGATACATTACCGTTTATGGACCCCACTTTGCCCCCTTTTTTTGAACTTTCACTTTGCAACTACTATATTTTCTTAATATTGAGCAAAAAATGTCGCCCAAACGCCCTCTTATAAAATCTTAAAAACACTACTAAACCAGCACGCATTTGCACAATCTAAAGAATTTCTTCAACTTTTAGCCCCTTTTTTTGAACTTTCACTTTGCAGCGACTATATTTTTTTCTAATAATGAGCAAAAAAATGTCGCTCAAACGCCCTCTAATAAAATCTTAAAAACACTACTAAACAAGCATGCGTTTGCACAATCTGAAGAATTTCTTCAACTTTCATTCGTTGAGGTACATTAATCAGAGCTAGGAGCATATGTAACAAATTGATGACAATTAACACCAAAAAACGCGGAAAAAAAAAGGAGAGAGTCAGCCATTGGCCAGACCATACCTACTTAACTTCATCATGAACCACAATTATTGAAACATGAAACATTAGAAATATTTCCTTGTAATGTAAGAAAACAATAAATGGGGCAAGATTTCAAACTGCTGCTGAGCCATAAACGAGTCATTTGGCGCTGGCAAGCTCAGTGCGGAGGAGCTTGGCAGCAGCCACCATGTTTTGGAGTGCTGGCTTCACTTCAGTGTACTTGCGAGTCTTAAGACCACAGTCGGGGTTGACCCACAAAATGTTGGTTTCAAGCACAGCAAGCATCTTGTTAATTCTATCAGCAATTTCTTCGGTTGATGGAATTCTTGGGGAGTGGATATCGTATACACCAGGTCCGATTCCAGCTCCGTACTTCACTCCCTCACGGAAGACTGAAAGGAGCTTCTCATCAGAACGAGAGTTCTCGATGGTGATGACATCAGCATCCATGTCGATGATAGAGTGGATGATATCATTAAAGTTTGAGTAGCACATGTGGGTGTGGATCTGTTGGTCACAAAAGATGATCTCATTAATAACCTAATTAAAGAAACAAAAAGTTCGAATCATATGTAATGCAAGTGAAAGGACAGAAGGAAATCACCTGGGTGGTGTCCTGTACTCCAACGTTGGTAATTCTGAAAGAGTGAACCGCCCAGTCCAAGTAGAAAGCATGCTCGGCCTTCCTAAGAGGTAACCCCTCTCTCAATGCAGCCTCATCAATTTGAATAACATTAATGCCTGCCTTCTCAAGATCCTCCACTTCGTCCTTTATGGCCAAAGCAATCTGATAGCAAGTTTCAAATCTGCAAACCAAGAAAATGTCAAGTTGACTTTCTTCTGAATCATGTGAAAAACAGACCAAGGTGTTCCATCCAATTTCTCCCGTAAAAGAACTAAGGGTGATAGACAGAAAGGTATCGAGTAGTTCCTATATACCTTGGTTGGTCATTTCGGACAAAAGACCAGTTGAGAATGGTTACAGGGCCAGTAAGCATTCCCTTCATTGGGCGCTTGGTCATGCTCTGGGCAGCAGTGGACCAGAAGACAGTCATTGGGTTGGGACGACTCACATCACCATAGATGATTGGTGGCTTCACACAGCGAGATCCATAAGATTGCACCCACCCATTAGCAGTGAAGGCAAAACCAGACAACTGCTCTCCAAAGTACTCAACCATGTCGTTCCTCTAAAATGTAGAAATCCAAAATGGTAAAGATATTAGGTTGTATATGATGTTAAGATTGGCTATTAAAGGATAAATAAAGTAACCATTATAGAATTGACAAACAGTAAGAGATTTGTGTTTATTAGTTTTGTGGACAAGCCCATTTCGCTTACCTCTGGCTCTCCATGAACCAGAACATCAATGTCAAGCTCTTCCTGAAGCTTGACAACTTTGCTGATTTCTTCTTTGATGGCCTTAACATACTCCTCCTCGGAGATCCTGAAAGACAGAATCATACTTTTAGAAACAATGACATAAAAGAACATATCAACTACACAGTGAAACACAGTAGAAACCACTCACTTCTTGGCCTTGTATTCACGGCGAACTCTTCTGAGTTCTATGGTCTGAGGGAATGAACCAATAGTGGTTGTTGGCAGAATTGGAAGGTTAAGCTTCTTTTGTTGAGCATCAAGTCTAGCACTAACATTGGTAGCACGACGGTGCTCAGAACCCTTCAAAGCTACAGCCTGGCAACCATAAGTAGTATTGGTCAGTAAGACAGGACATTTCGGCAGCAGAAATGCAAAACATTAAAGAAGAAACCATGCAGATTAATCACTTACAGCCTTTTGAACAGCTTCATTGGTTACCCTTGGAGAGTTTTTGCGAGATGCCTGAGCAGCGGCATTGGCAGAGAAGAATGCCTGAAAGGTAAGGAGTAACAGTCAAGTGCAGTCATTAACATGCCTCCCTGCTGCAAATTTAATATAGACTGAAAAGATAGGTATACCTCATCCTTCTGACCAGCCAGTGCCTTTGCCAAAGCATTTACTTCAACAACTTTTTGGGCGGCAAATGCAAGCCATGATTTGATTTCTGTGTCCAGCTTAGTCTCATTAACTAGATCAACGGCAGTGTGGAGAAGCGAGCAGGAGGTGGAGACAACAAGCTTGCCTGGATCACAAAACAGAGGAAAAATGACTCTCTGTAGAAGCTAAGTTCTGAACTAGTGACACAACTTTGGGCTACGTACCATTTCCTACAATTCCTTCCAAAGATTTCAGGGTAATGAGAGATGCATCTAGATCATTAGCCCAAATGTTCCTCCCATCAACCACTCCGGCAAACAGGTACTTTCCAGAAGGGAGTCCACCCTTTATCAAATCAAGATTCTTGGTTCCACGAATCAAGTCGAAACCAAAGGCAGTGACACCCTTCAGGGCAGTAAGGGTTTTGAAAGCATCAGCAGGGACATCAGCAAAGTAGGTTTCAACCAGGACATTAAGGCCAGAAAGGGATGATTCAAGTTCAGCGTAGGCCTTAGTAAATGCTTCCAGTTGGTGAGACTCGAGATCCATCACAAGGGTGGGCTCATCAAACTGAATCCATGAGGCACCAGCTGCTTTCAACTCAGCAATTACTTCCCTATATGCATATCATACATTTTAATGTCAACTCTGGAAAGTAAAATGAATAACACCATTAATAAAACTGGAAAAGATGAGCATTTCTTACTTGTAAATAGGAAGGATTTTGTCAAGAAGAGAAAGAAGAGGGAAAGTTTTCTCCACGCCCTTGGCAGGTTTAGAGAGTAGCAAGTATGTGACAGGGCCAATAAGTACTGGAACTGTATTTACACCAAGCTGCATACAGAAAGTGTCAAAATTGAAGGCTCCAATAAATATCACTATTCACATTTTTTCATAACATAAGGGGGTGGTCATCGGTTCATGGATACACTATTACAAAGTGAAAAACTCCGTACATCTTTCATTTTCTCACCAGATCTTAAAATTTAAGTGCCACCAAGTTCAAAGACTATATAGGATCAGACTAGACAACAATGGCTTAGTCAAGTAGCATAAATATACAATGAGTCTTGCGAACAACATACCGACTTAGCTTCCCTGTATTCAGTCACAGCCTTGTGAGAAGCATAGGAGAATTTAACATCAGGTCCTAATTCGGGGACAATGAAGTGGCTGATTTAATAAATGAACCACACTAGTCAGCACTTCAATATCACAGGTACAATGTTGACAAAAAGAAAGAAGAAAATAATTGAGAGGTTTAACCATTCACTTACTAGTTGGTGTCGAACCACTTGGTCATTTCCATAGCAGGAACAGAGGCATTTCCTCTGGCCATGGAGAAGTAAGTGTCGAACCCAATCTCACCACCATTCCAGTTATACCTTGCAGGGACAGCACCAAGCATTGCGGTTGTGTCGAGTACCTGATCATAATAAGAGAATGTGTTGCTAGGAATGTACTTGATACCAGCATCAGCCATCTGCTTCCAGATGGATGACCTGAGATCAGCTGCCACCTTTTGCAACTCCTCGGCACTGCTCTTTCCATCCCAGAAAGATTCCAGAGAAAACTTCAACTCTCTCTTTGGGCCCATGCGGGGATATCCAACAATATGAGATGCCATCTTTCTGGTTCATCAAAATTCAATCAATCAAATAATATTAGAATCATGAAACAATAAAAATTGATTGTTAAACATGCAAACATATTAAATTTTACATCTCAAATAAATCACAGGCAAGTGGACCATGAAAAAATTGTATGCTAGAGACCCTTAACTCAAACAAAAAGCAAGATAACATTCATGAATCCATTTAATTCGAATTTTAATCACAGATCAAATAGAGATCTCAGAAACCAAAAAGTTCCTTAACTTCATTTGTCACAACAATAACGTATATCTGTCATTACGTTCTATTTCTTGTCTTTCTTTACGAAGATGATCCTTGTCTTTCTTCGTACAGTCTTTTTGACACTATCCAAAACAGGGCTCGCTAGAATTAAATCACACTAAGGTAAAATCAAATAGACATGCTGAAGAAATGAAATTGTGATAGATTGAAAATTCAAGACGACAACACTTGATTACAATGAAACAGCCCGGACTAACCAAACATTAAAATCTGCAATATATCTATTCAATCAGATCCAGCAACTTTTCCAGATCCAAGTAGTGAACAAAACCACTTAATTACAACATGGAAGTGCGGAGCAATGCAGACAGATTGAACAGAATTAAAAACTCCCAATAGCCACTTCATATGAGATCTATTCAGATGAAAGATACTAAACACAGATCTACAAGTTCCCCCAGGACGTGCATTGGATCTACCATTTAAAGTTTATCCACAGAACCTATGCACCAAAATTCCACGCACCCACCTCCCCCAAACTATACGAACACAACAAACAATGTAGTACAGTACATACTTGTACATTACTGCACTGTAATGGACGTGAAAAGCAGAAAAACACTAGATCACGTCATATTGTCAAGTAGAAATTCTTACAATTAGATTTAAGCAATATGAAACAAAATTTCAAAAGGGCAATCCAAGAACTACAGATTAACAAACTTCAAAAGAATAAACTAACATAATGGGATCCAAATGAGGTGGAGACTGAAGAACGTGAGAAAATACGAGGGAACGGGAACCCGTACCTTTAGGGAGTGTATGGTGGTCACAGATGGAGATTCTGTTAGTGAGATAGAGAGAAATGAGCTGACGCGAGTTTGGAGAAAGGATGAATGTGCTTATTTATAGAGAAGAAAGGAAGAAAGGTGGGTGCCGTGGTAGATCCGAGACACAGTTGAATTTTGTGCATTTTGCTAATTACAGTGAAATTGTAAGAGGTAGATGACAGTTACGCGCTTCCTGAGGCGCGTGTAGTGAACGGAGAGGTTGGTGAGGGAATTGATATGTCAAACGTGGGAAATCCATGTGGGGAGTTTTATGATTTGATTGGGGAGCTTTTCGTAATTTGGTATCTGCAAATTATATCATTGAGCTAAAATATCTCCCCTTTTTTATTTGTTGTATTTCATTAATTAGTACATATAATTTTTCATCATGATTTTCATTAAAAATTTGTTACGTGACTTAAACTAAAGTCAAATATTTAGTTTCATTTTTATATTTATTTTTTCGATTTTTTAAAGATATGAAGGATGCATACATTTTTTACGTCCTCTTAACATAATTTTTGGAAATAATCATATCAAGTTACATTTAATTACTTTTCAAAAAGTATGATGAGAAAATAATGTTGGAAATTTTTTAGTGAAATGGGTCAACTTTAAGTTCCATATTGAGTGGGACTTGTACGTCGATTATAAAGGGACCAAGTATATTCACGTTCTACTCTACGAGATGATCAACGTGATATATTTATTTAATGACAACCATTTAGAATTGAATGAAATGTTTAATGTCAAAATAACCCACTTGGAACTATANGGACTTGTACGTCGATTATAAAGGGACCAAGTATATTCACGTTCTACTCTACGAGATGATCAACGTGATATATTTATTTATTGAAAACCATTTAGAATTGAATGAAATATTTAATATTAAAGTAACTACTTGGAACTATAAACTAGTGGAGAATTTGATTTATTGAAAATTTTCAAACACTTATCCCACATAGGAAAGTTAAGAAACTTTGTTGTGATTTATATAGTGTAAAATTGTGAATTGAATTTTGGCCTCAATGGGTACCAATAGTCTTTGGAAGGGGGAAGACATATATCCTATTGGACTCGGTCCAAACCCCACACACGCGAGCCGTACGGCTGGCTCGGCACGAGCCGGTCCAGTTCCGGTTTGTGTGTGGATTTGATATAAAATTTATTTAATTTTGGACCAAATTTTAATTAATCAAATTCTTGGGCACTTAATGAAATTATTTTTTATTGACTTATTTTTTAGTAATTTTTTCTCTGGGTGATCTGTTAATTGACTAAATAGCCGATTGTTTATGGTCTAAATAATCAATTGTTAAACGACTGTTAACCGAATATTGCTGTCTGTTTGGGTTTTGGGGGGCTGTTTGAATAGTGACGATTGTTCTAAAATGGCTTGCAGGTTGTTCGAATGGCTACAAACAAGTCTATAAATAGTCTGCCCCGTTGCTAGAAAAATTACACAATTTTCATTGCAATCATTTTCTGCTTTAAATCTCACTCCCCTAATTTTGATATTGTTTTCAAAGTGAAAAACACTTCGTTGAGTTCGTTGGAATTCCTGCAGATTGCTGTGTTGTTTTCGTAGGAGACGAAATTCGTTATATCCTGAGAAACGATTATTGAATACATTTATCACATGTGAATGCAGCAAATTCGTTTTAAGGTAACATTGTGAATTTGATGGGCTCGAATTTATATTGTGACCCTTTTGATCAAACTGTTACGTTGTCCAATTATTTCAAGGTAATTTTGTCGTATTATTCGAATGAGACTTTTATATTCCAGAATAACAAATAAATTGCTTACGCACTCTTAGTGAACTTTTTGGACTGAAATCATTATTAGAGACATGATCTGCTAATTATAAGAATGTTGGTTAAAATGCGACGAAAGAAGTTAACATAAATAATACAATATGTAAAGATTAAAAACTTTAAGATTGTATTTGATTGACTTTATTTCTCTTGTGAAATGTCATTTTTTCCACCTAAATTTTTACTTTTTGATATTTAATTGACAATTTTTTCATAAATAATTTTTTTCAATTTTTGATCATGTTACCATATTTTTCTCAAAAAAAAAAAAAATTATCTTCTTTAGGAAGTGACGATCATGTAATTCACTTTCTTTTTCTCTTTCATCTACTCACTAATAAAAAAAGGAAAAATACAATATTTTTTAGGTCGAAAATTAAATCAATCAAATCTATTTAATTAATAATTTCCATATAAATAAGTTCTAAGCAATTGAATTGCTTATAATTTATTTTGAAATTATTAATTGAATATGAAGCAATAAAATAAAAATTATGGGTAAAGTGCGTTTCACGGGCGTGGTTGGTGGGGGGCAATTCTGACAAAAAGTAAAATTCACGGTGGCAAAAGCCAAGAATTGGTGGTTGGTACTGGCGGCGATTGGTAGCCGCCGCACCTCTTTGCAACCGTAGTCTACTAGATTTCCAAAATTGATACTTTCAAATGACTGCAGTCCCCACAGATGAATTAGGTAAGAGGGACCATTTTAAATATTTTCTTAAGGATGACGAATTTCGTACGTGCCGATGATATGGCCACTACTCACTGCCCCAAATATTGATTTGTTTCCTGTCTTTATTATATTCCATAATAATAGCCACACAAGTTAGAATGAATAAAAAAATAAAATAATATACACACGCAATTCGCATGTTGAGATTATAAAAATTGGCACTAATGTTAATCACATGAAACGAAGATCGAGTTAACTTCGTGACTTTGCAGGCAAGCTCGACATGTAACATTTTTAAGTACACCCATAAAATTTTCGTCGATTACGAGGTGGATTCAAATAAAAAAATATGCAAAGATTATGTTGTGCCATATGAAGGACGGTCAAGAAATTTACGTTGGCAAGACTAAAAGTAAGAAAGTCAATTTGAAATTGGACCGATCAGACTATTTTAAACTTTTTGATTGAATTTTTTGTGACATGAGCTAAAGGTTAAAAAATAAAAGTTTCTGATTTATTTACTACATTTGGATTGGATTGGATTGAACCATGCCCAGGTTCAACTTCTATAAATCAAACCTTAATACGATGCCACCAAAGATAACATATAACCTCTATTTGGTTCGGAAAAAATATAATTTTTTTTAGTAAAATTTGATTAAATGTGTGGTTGAAAAGTTGAAAAGTTTTGGGTCTTATGAAATATGTGGTAAAAATTAATTATTTATTTTGACTTATATTTTAATTAATTTTTTTTTATCTGAATCAAATAATGGCATAAATGTCAAAACTATGTTCTAAAAGTCAACCATTTCCTCAATTTTCAAGTCTCTTTTTGCAAATACATTGAATCTTGGTCAAATAACTATGTAACTAATCATCAATTATCACAAAAATACCATTAGAATGTCACCATCTAAGATCATGCTTTACAAGTAATCAATAAATTGTGGTTGGGTAGATGGGTTTACAATCAATTATTGAAAGCCACAGCCTCCTACTTCTAAAATATCTTTGAGAGATGATCATATAAACTTGGAAATACAATAATTTATACCTTAAAAAGAGAATAATATAATCCAAACAGCTGAGGTATGATGGGGGGATGGTATTTAAATTTAAGCAAAGATGTAATGAAGGTTTTTTCTCATTGGTCAAACGAGTTGGTAAAGCTCAATTATAGGAAGAAAGTAGTTGTAGACGAGTGATTTGTTTTTGTATGTAAAAGAATATTCTCATAGTTGAAATTTAGGAGCCAATAAGGTCGTAGGGTTGAAGAAGGGAGCATCCTTTAAAATATACAAGAGAAAGTCAAACATTTCCAACAAAACATGTACACCTAACCATTTAGGATGTTGTCCCTACACTTATGAGTTGTTCGACAAAGTTTTCGATAAAAGTTATTAGCAGATTTCGATAAAAGTTATTATAATGTGTGGTTGAAAGATAAAAAAAA
>CAIGRP010129127.1:0-13887 GCA_903798385.1 Fraxinus cuspidata | reverse complement strand
ACAGTTTGCCCGTGGTTTGTCCACATAAAATTATTGTGTTCATCATTTTTCTTAGGTTATCTCATTTCTACTTTAGTTGTAATTGGGTGCCTCGTACCACAACGTCCTAACAGTTTTTAGAGAACCTTCTAGGGTCGACTCAACGCTTGCAGTGGAGAAAAAAATGAGGTCTTCACTTTGTGTACTCAGCAGTTCGGGTTGTTATAGTATTCCTTATAAAGAATTGTAAAAAAAAATACTATCTTCATCGAGTTGATGAAGAAAATGATTTTTTTTTAAGTGAAATGTGTTGGGTAAAGTCATTTCCTTCATCACCAAGGAACTCATTTAATGCAAAGAAGTTGGCAACTTGAATCTCTCTTCTTTAGCCAATGACAGCCGAAATTTCCAGAGGAAAAAGAATTATTTAAGCCACTTTCTTTGGGAAAAACAGTGGCCAAACTGCCAAACAACTTGCTGCCTTTGCCATGCATGCATGAATTTGCATTAAATGATAGTAGTGTACAAATTGAATAGTCTCACCCTCAGCCGAAATTTTTTGCAGAAATATTCAGCAGCTTTGTGATGAATTTAATGAGTAAAGGCGGTAATATTTCCTTATAAATAGAAGGCTAGGATGAAGAAACAAAGCAGCCGTGTAGAGAGAAAATATTGTGAGTTGAGGGATAAATTATAAGAGAAAAATTATTGTTTTCTCCTAGTATTTCCTACTATAGTGATATCCTCCTATACTTGCCCGTGGACGCAGCCTAAATTGGGTGAACCACGTAAATACTTGTGTCCATTTTTTAGCTGCATTTTCTCAATTCCACTATCATTGCAAGCCAAACTTGACCCACGTTATCCTAACGAAATGTAGCACTGGTTTTTGATAAAATGTCAATATAAGAATGTGAACGTTTCGAGCTTTTTTTTTTATTTTTATTTTATCTGATCGATTATAGATAGCGTTATCCTAATT
Organism: Fraxinus cuspidata; assembly: GCA_903798385.1. Taxonomy (NCBI): domain Eukaryota; kingdom Viridiplantae; phylum Streptophyta; class Magnoliopsida; order Lamiales; family Oleaceae; genus Fraxinus; species Fraxinus cuspidata. The sequence continues at coordinate 12,926 of CAIGRP010129127.1, read as the reverse complement.
CTTATTTAGTCTGCTCAGTTCTATCTAGGATGCCAAAGTTAGTTCTTCTCCAAATGGTGTCCTTCTCAAATCTTGACATTAGAATTTATTCTGTTTTCAAGGGTAAAATGTATTGTCTTAATTTGTTTCCTCATGTCTTCATTTGGCAATTTACCCTCATTGCCATGTTGTCTCGAAACATTTAGCAACATTTGCTTAACTTTGATGTAACTAATTCTTATCACATAGTTATGTATATGTGTGTGTGTATATACACATACATGCTATTACATGGTCAACTGTATCGTGGCACGTGCCTTGCACGTGCATCTTACTAGTAGTAAAAAAAGAGTATAGTTGAGAAAATAGTAAAAATGGTTTATGGAAGCCCAAAACTTACGACTCTAATGTAACAAGAAACTAGAATCTACATTCTCAAAGCAAACAAATTTAGAATAAAAATATAAAAAATAAATTAGACAACTCCAAACTGAACAAAGTTCATCTACAAAAGATTTCAAGAACTAGAACTCATCTAGGCCATTGTCTAATCAACTCAATTAGGTACTCTCAAACACCGTTTCTCCAAAGTTTTATAGAAAACTGATAAACTGTGGTAATATCAATCCATCGGACAATTAATTGTTACATTTAAATGAAAAATCCGAGTCCTATACAATCTTCGTTGATTGGTCTCAAATTATAAATGGAAAAATGGAAACTGTAGTGCAGATTTAAGAAACAAATGACATTCATAAAATAGCGAGTGGTTATTAAAATGTGATGATATGTTTCCTCCCTTTACTAGTATCAATCAATCAATCAAAAACAAGACGAGTAGGGCTTCACACGATGGAGGAGTTGAAGGAGGAGATCCTTTCAGCTCAATGACTTGATACCCATCATCATCATTGTCCCACATCGACTTTGCACTTAAGTGTTTACGTGTTTATAAGTTATGTTCAACCAATGATGAACAGGTAGCTGAGTAAGGCGTCAGCCATGGTACCACAGTCCACGTACAAAAACAAACGGAATAGATCTTCAAAAATCAAAAAATGGCGACTTCCTCGACTACCTTTTGAGCAAATAAGAAAGAAATTGAGTCGAAGGTCAACAACCATAAGAATTACCTTTTCAAATCAAATAATCATTAATCCTTCCATTGCTTAATTTCCATTCTTACACTAATGGGGTTTTATTTTTAAATAAAAATTATGGTTTTGGCAAATTACCCACCAAACAATTACCAAATTTAGGAGGGAAAGTAAATAACACCATAGAAACCGCACAATGCTTAATTTTTATTCTTGATACACAAAGACAAGCAAGCTATTGTAGCTTACAGCTATTAATATGAATATAATGTATGGAAACTAACTAATTTATACGAGTTTGAGCTCACTTGAGGCATATAATTTAGTTACGATTTTCGTACTGAATTATTAGATATTACAAGGTGTATTTAATTTAGATTTTCAAATACTTTTATAGATTTTTTTGTAAGTGATGGTCTTTTATAGGGTTCGTGAACTTCTATTGACTTTAATAGTTTACTAGTCTTGAGCACGTGCGATGCACGTGTGTTATATGTAATTTTGTATTTAATAGAGTTCATCAATTCATGTGTTTTATTTATTTGTTCATCTCAAGATAATATTAGTGAAAAAATGAAAACTTATTTTTAGGAATTACACGGAATAATTCATCGACTAAATAGGAATAGTATAAAATGAAAAGAATACAATTAAACACAATAGTAACATTTAGAATATAACAATCTAATGTTGAAATGGAAAGTTAACAAGTTAGTTTTAGTGTTAAACAAAAAAAAAGTTGGAAATAAGTTTTAGTATGATTTGTCTACTACATATGGACAGTAATTAATTTATACGAGTTTGAGCTCAATTGAGGCATATAATTTAGTTAGGATTTTCGTACTGAATAATTAGTTATTACAGGGTGTATTTAATTTAGATTTTCAAATACTTTTATAGACTTTTTGTAAGTGATGGACTTCTATAGGGTTCGTGAACTTCTATTGACTTTTATAGTTTACTAGTCTTGAGCACGTACGATGCACGTGTGTTTATATGTAATTTTGTATTTAATAGAGTTCAACAATTAATGTGTTTTATTTATTAGTTCATCTCGAGATAATATAAGTGAAAAAATGAAAACTTATTTTTAGGAATTACACGGAATAAATCATGGACTAAATAGGAATAGTATAAAATGAAAAGAATACAATTAAACACAATAGTAACATTTAGAATATAACAATCTAGTGTTGAAATGGAAAGTTAACAAGTTAGTTTTAATGAACAAAAAAAAAGTTGGAAATAAGTTACGCACGATTTAGGCCTTTATATGTAGTAGACAAAGTATACCATAAACAATAGCAATTCATTGTTGATGAGCTCAAAAGCACGTTTATCACCTATCTCGATTAAATATAATTTGTAATTTCAAATCAAGTGTTTTGTTGATGAGTGTATGCTTGCAATCAACTCAAATGGACCAATTTGTTGAAGAATACACTCGAGATTTAGACATGGGTAAAGTCCAACATAGAAGTATTGCACTTACTAGGATTTAGACATGGGTGAAAGTCCAAGATAGAAGTATTGCAATTACTGACCCTTGCTTATTCAATAATTTAGACATTTCCTTAATAACTCCTTCAATCAATCCCATGCCTCGTGGTAGCTTTCCATCAAATTGATAGAAGATTCCCAACTTCATCTTTGCTACTTCTGCATATGAGAAAATATTTGTTGCAAAATTTCCTTCCCAAATTATGAATAAATTGACAATTCCTAAGAAATCTCGAAATATGAGTATTCGGGTTTATATGAATAAATTGACCAAATAAGTCTTTATCTGAAAGTTATTTTGTTTAAACTCTGGATGTACAATGCTAGAGCATATGAACGCTACTACAAGAGTGAAAAACTGCAAAACAAGTAAATTTCTTTTATCTAGTTCCATCGGTTCACACTATTGAACCTCGTGTGCTGCTATCCTAATGGCTTCTAGCGCAATGAATAATCTTACTAAATCATCTGCTATTTGAAATTTTTGTTCGTCTCAAGGTATGTTATATTTTTCACAAGAATTTGAACATTTTTTATTTTTTATAATTTTTGAATTTAGTTTTTATAATTTTAGATTTTATTTTCTCAAATTTTTTCATTTTTTTATAATTTTATAATAAAATTTTAAACTTTTTTAGTTTTTAGAATTTTATTTTTCTAAAATTTTTGAATTATTCTTGTAGAAATTTATATTTAATAATTTTTTATTAAAACGTTTATTTCTCATGTTTTAAGTATTTTCAACATTTTTACATAAAACGTTAAAAAAAAAGTTTTGAATTTTATATTATAAGTTTAACTTTGTTTCCGAAAATACATTTTCCGAAAATACCAGATTAAACAAAATTTTGGATGTTCCGCAAAAATTGAAAATTAAAAACAGCTTAAAACCATAAATCAAACACATTCAAAGTTCATTTTTTAGTATTGAGAAACTGGGAGTTACATTGGCGTATCTCTATGTAAGTATTTCACTATTTTTATATAAACGTAGATGTGTCACGATGCATAATACTTCACCCTGCACGTTCCGCTCCTCATGTCCCCCGACCCATTTTATCGTTGGGATAAAAATGGAAACATGATCTTCACCTCGAACTGTCCTAAATTTAAATTTTTTATTTTATTCGAATTTATCGTCGGGATAAAAATGGAAACATGATCTTCACCTCGAACTGTCCTAAATTTAAATTTTTTATTTTGTTCGAATTTTGTTGATTTTATAATTTAAAGTATATTTAAAATGTTAACAAATAAGTAATGGCGGAAATTTTTTAATCTACACTCCATCCTCAACCTGACTCCCAAAAATTCTTAACGGAACAGGACAGGGAGGCCGTCTCGACGGCATTCCTAAGATATATATATATATATATATATATATAAAGTAGGCCTAAATTGGGGATTATTGTTGCACTCATATGATCCCATTTGAAGAGAGAGGTTGTGTCGAGCTTAGGTCTTGGTTCTCTAAATTCGTAAAAGCCTTGTTTATAAAACATATTAAAAATTCAATCTCACATTTTCTGAATGAATTTTACTAGAATGCTTAAAAACAAAACAAAGTCAATTTGATACATCTACTAACCTTTTCATCTACTGTTGCATAGTCTAGGACGAGGCATCACCTCTATTTAGAGGTGTGTGAGAAGAGTAGGGCTGGACAATGACAATGTTGAGGTAGCTGGGGTCGAAGATAAAGGTTGACAAGAAAAAGTAGGGGCATTACACTAAAAGTATAATGGAGTATTGGTGGTGGAGTGACGATATTGTCAATTTTTAAATTAAGTGATACGCGTAGAAAGAAGATGAGCGTACAATTACATTATTGTCTGCGAAATATTTATAAAATTTTCCAAATAACAATTTTTTGGGAATTACTAGATCATATCTAAATATCCCGTAATCTAGTTAAAATTTTGAAAAATGTATTCTAATTTCAAGTGTGCAAAGCGAGAGGCCAAGAGTCTAGAACCATTAGATCCCTGATTCACCGCCACTGCTCATTTGAAAAAAATAAAAAAAATTATGGTAGTGAATGCATTTCATCTGGGTGGATGAATTACATTCTCTATAATTTTATGAGATTTAAATTTCACTAATGGTTACTATTGTTCATGCAAAATTTCAAGTTGACATTAGTTTTAGATTGCTTAGATCTCTCTCACAATCCTCTTGTCATCCCTAAAAATTCCAAAAATTATATTTCTCTGACGATGATTTATGATTCTATCGAACCAAGAGAAAAATCATGCCCATATCGATCAATGGAGTTCTTACATGGGCTCGTTCTCCACATGAATACATGGGTATGTCAGTTAAGATAGATCTCATTGACATTTGAGACCGATTAACAGTTTTAGGAGGTTGGCCTGGACCATAAGCCATGCCAGCGCCAACCAAATTACATTTTAAACTTATAATTTTTTTTTATATGTATTAATCTAGTCTAAATTTTTTCTTTTATTTTGTCTTGGATCCATCCCTATCTGGGAATCCAACTTTGGGACGATTAGTGGATTTGAACAAATGGGCAAGAACCTTATATTTTGCTCGATTTGCCCCATGTTTGATCAACTGATTTGTGGTGTGGTTAGCAAGTTCAAAATGATTTTCGAAATACCATTTCAAAACAAAACTAAAAAATGCGATTTAGCTAAGTTGTGCTTTAATTTAGCAATTGTTACATTTAATAGCCACATAAGAGTCTGCCATTGTCTTGACCAACACAAGTATCTAGTCTAGAGGTCTATCTTAACATGTTAACATCATTAAGAGGAGTCGTCAATACTCTTATATGTTGGTTATATCTTTAATAAGTATTTGGGATGAAATTTATCCCTTAATATGCCCATCAACGCGGTGAATCATTTGAACAAATTAATCTTAATATTCGTATACTCGTTTGAGTCTTAAAGGATCAGATTGTTTGTTTGAACTTAATGAACTCTAATGTCATAATCTTAAAATATCAACACTATTAAAAGAAGTAATCCAAACATTTACATGTTTATTATAAGGTACCGGAGTGAACAAAATAAATTGAAGATTAATGATTTAATTGAGACAAATTAAAGTTGGACGATTCAATTGACCTTTTAATGAAAGTTAGGGACCAAAATGTAATTAACCCCTTCATTTTGGTTCTTTTTACTGATTTAGAAGTTCAACCAAATAAAAAAAAATACAGAAGAGGTCTAATTTCTAAACCAAGACAACTAAAGCCAGAATCAGCTTTAAGTTATGGGTTACCTAGAAAAAAAAGAAAAGAAAAAACGATTACACGTAACCAGTTAAATTGCTTCTTCACACATTGCATTGTACATAGAGCTGGATGTACCGTTATGTTCGACTGGCCCGGCACTCAAAGACTTCACATCAATACGCTTCACGAGGTCTTTATTTGTGTTTTCCTTCAACGTCGTGAACTCTATCCAACGACTCTTCAAATGCTCGTAGTGCAACCTTATAATGGTCTAGAGAGATCACTCCCTCCTGCACAACTTGCAATGCACTTCTGTACAACTGATTGAAGCATTGCACCCGTTCACTGGCATCTGTAGTACTCGACCCATGATTTGGTATAAATAAACGCTTATAATCCTTTTTCCACCGCGATAATATGTACTTTGATGGTATCTCCTCTATACCGTTGAAGTTGAGTACACTTAATGCATGTCGGCATAAGTAACCGTAGAAGTTGAAGCAGCTGCAGATGCAACGAACTTCTGCTGCAACTCGATTGTACAAAACTTCATAATCCCTAACTTCTCTCCGGTTTCCTTCACTAAGAACCCTTTCCTTCACTAGAAAAATTATAACCGATCCATCAATATGTATCTGTGTAGTACTGAAACAAGAATACATTTCCTCAACCTCCAACTGAAATTTTTTGAATATTTCTGGAGAATATACCTTGGACACCTGCAACTCAAATGCACATCTTGTTTTCAGTTCGGGACTTGAGCACCTTGATTTTGAATCTGCAGTGGCTTCTTCCTTGTGTTTTTTCTGCAACGCTAATTCATACTTGTCGAGAAATTCTTTCAACGGAGTTTGCTTGTGCACATACTTATCGAAAAATGCATTTAAGGTCTCACCAGGTCTTGCAGTTGCCATTCCGAGAAAAACGGTGTCCTTTACATAAACCGGAGCCCACAGAGCTCGATCCTCATATAATGACCTAAGCCACTCGTTATCACTTACTCCAAAATGCTGGATCATAAATCCCCATGCTGCATCAAAGTCAAAAGGCTTCAGAGCCTCGTAAACTCCTTTAAGCAATGCCTTTCTTATAGCGTCGTAGTTTCGCAGTCCACCCAATTTCTCGGGAACTTTTCTCATAATGTGCGACAAACCAAATCGATGGTGAGACTTTGGAAACACATCGGCCACCACACTCTGCAAAACCTTGCATCTGTCTGTGATAATGGTTTGTGGGGAATGTCCGGATGTGCATGTAAGCCATGCTTTGAATAGCCAAATGTACGAGTCCATTGTCTCACCTGCAAGCATGCCACAACCAAGTAACACGGATCGACCATGGTGATTTATGCCAACAAATGACACAAGGGGGATCTCATATTTGTTTGACAAACAAGTAGTGTCCAAAAACAAAACATCACTGAAGTAATCGCTTGAGGCCCTAGACCTAGCATCCATCCAGAAAACATTCCTCAAACGCCCTTCATCATTGAGATCCATCAAGTAAAAAAAATTTGGGTTCGTCAATTGCATTCGACAAAAGTAATTATAAATTGCTTGTGTGTCACCTTTTCTTAAATTTAAGTGATCGGAACGATCACATGAAGATCTGACGTTTGTTTGGACTAAATTTGAGGTCTCATAACCTCCTGCATCAATCACTAGGGCCCGGTACAGTTTCACTGGTTGCATGTCTGATTCAGGGTTCGTCTGTATTTTCCTCTTGGTTCTGGCCACCATCATTTTACTCGACTTGAAGCCTTTTGCACCTAACAAATGGTTGTGCTCAAGAGTAACTTCAAGTATCCGCCACCTTTTAGAATCCAATAACCTCATCCTTATCATTGCAGGACAACCAGTTCTCGTTTCCTTCCGCAAATGGTTTACATCTTTAACTCTTTTAAAACCCTGGCTACTGCAACAAAGTACAGCACCATATTTCTCTCTGCTATTTCTTTTAAACCACGAATTTTTCACTCTCACACTAAATCCAATCTCTCTTGCATAACAATTATAATAATTGTAAGCATCGTCATAGGACTCAAACTCCATTCCTATAGCAGGCGCAACAAATTCTCTCCTTCCTTCATGTTTGTTTCCATCATGAATTCCATTTTGATCCTCTAAAGCTGTTTTATCATCATCTATTTCTCGCAGAGTCTGACAACTTTGTGTATCTGTTGAAACCTCGGTGCAAAGAGAAGTTTCTTCCATATGAAACTGAAAAAGAAAATATAATGACAAAAAAGCACAGCAGAGTTTAGAATCACAAAAGAATAGCTGGCAAGGATGAAGATATTTTGTCCTATCTGTATTCTTCATTTACGACTCCCGAGCTGTAAACCAGCATATTTTCCTAAATTTCCTACATTGTGCTGTTAGTAACTAATGAGGATTTGCCTGTAGACCCCCAAAATTCCTTAGGATACTTCATCTATTTACTCCCAGATTGCTCGACTCATTAATCATCCTTCTTTATTTACATTAAGTGCACGCTTGGTTTGCAGTACAGAGCAATACAAGGACATCAACAAGATTATTTCTCTACATAAACAGTCACTGAACGAGAAATTCACTCATATATTAAAAAAAGAATGTCAAATTCACTCTAAAAAAATCGATTCAAAATAAAATTGAACATTATAAAAGCTGGGTTTCCATCGAAGTATCAATTGCTTCAATGAAAATAAAAAAAGAAAAAGAAAAACAGAAAATAGATCATTTCCTCAATCAAATAGAAGCACTAACAAATTCATCCTAATCATGAAGTCTTGCAATTCACGTATGAAATTCCTCCAAAGATCAAAAGATTCGAAACATTCTACATTCAAGATCAAAACGTTACTCGCAAATCCAAAAATTTCGGTTCTTGTAACCTTGAAATACTAAATAGTCAAACCCTTAAATTAACTGAATTATATTTTTGAAATTTGATTCTATTTCCTAATTTGGTTTAGATAAAATTGAGAGAAAGAAATCGCGTGACTTACATAGGAGTAACTGGAACAACCACGGCGGGTATATGTCGGCTGAACACCGGTGGGGGTGGCACTCCGTCCAGAACGAAGAGTATGCACAACACTTGGAATTGGCTCTTATTGAGTTTCTGTTAAATTAGCTGAAAAGAGAGCAATTTTTAATTATTATTTTTTTTTTTAATTTTTTTTTTTTTTGCGCCTTTTTTACAAGAGTGATATTATAATTATTACATTAGAAATTTCGTCAAAAGTCTTTTCCCTATGCTTGAGCCTCGTATTTTTTATAGATTTTACGAAAATGATTAACCCGTATTAATCCCATATTTGGTAAAGATTAAAATTTTAATTTTAATTTAAATAAATTTTAATAATAAATTTTAATTATATAATTTATGGGATCCGCAATTTTTAACCATACATTTCATCAACTTTTATCAAAATCTACTAAATTTTTTATTTTAATCTACACTGAATAAAGTGTAAATATACTTATAAAGTTATTTATTGAAAGAATGTATAATTAAAAATTTATTCGAAGCAAAATGAAAATTTTAAAAATATGATTCAAACATGAATTTTCAGTTCAATAAGTACGTATATAATAAATAAATAAATATATAATAAGAATCTGTATATCCTTATTTTACCTTAAAAAGGGTATTTTCCCATTTTCTAGAGAAAAAAAAGTTCACTCAACTAATAGGATCCACGAAGTTGATGCTATCTTGTTTTTTTTTTTTTTTAAATAAGGTGATGCAATCTACTTATGCATGGATAATCTTTTTTCTTTTTTTTTCTTTTTTTCCTTCTATGGAGCACCAAAAATCATAAAACATATTTCGATTTAGGATGTGTTTGAGCCACATTATTTTGAAAGAATGTATTTTGGAATAGTAGATTGATAGAGAATGTATAGTTGAAAAAGAAGGAAAAGTTATTAATGTGATAAAAATATTATTTTATTGAATAATGTGTAATTTAAAATGAGTAGAAGAATGTGAATTTAAATTTTAACCTGGTTGAAGAGCTTAGTTTAAATTTCGTCACTTCTGTCACCCATTGTCCTTGAAACTAATCATAGTTGACACCAATACCTTTCCTATAACCTATTGTTCCCCAACTAATAATTAATTAGTTAACAACTGTATCATGTGTTTGTTTGGTATTATAAGTATTTATAAATAGTGAATCACATGAAACGTGTAAATGATAAATTATAGTAAATTGTGAATAAATGTGTAGATACAAAATATATTCAACTAGTTTAATAATTGAAAAAAGAGATAAGGTTTGCAAAGCCTGTCCATAATATATTTTAATATATTCGCTACGTGGCACTCTAAAAATGATAGAATAGAATAACTGTTTGCTAAAATCATATATCGCAAATGTATGAGTCGCGTTCAAGTAATAAATAGATTTTAGAGTCCAAGTCGATCACTCGAAGAGTGTTTCGTCCAATCACACGTTAATTGATTCAATTTTAACGATAACACACACAATTTGATTTTGAAGTTAAAGGCGAAAAGAAAATGATTTTAACGTTCAATTAAAACACACAGTTACAACAATGATGAGAATTTGGATTTTAATTGAGTTGGGATTCATGATTCCACTTGACCGTCACTAAATTAATTTTTCAACAAACAAATTATTAAAAATGCTCCCTTATCTCGTTAAACTCAATTTTCCTATTTTAATTAATTACCGCTCTAGAGTGAAGTAACCTTAATCGATTAATTTAACATACTATTTCTCTATATCAATTAAATACAATCAATAACATTGAATATTTGTGAAAATAGCTCAAATGATTACCTAGAATTAGAAGTATATCTCCATCTCATACAAGAACCTAAGGGTTCTACCATCTCAGTCTAAAATGTACAAGAATTACTCAATAATCGCACAAATCACTTGACATAATCACATAATGATCACGATATTGATAATGCACTACAAACAATTGTAAAAGCACAAGAACTCAAACATTTATGCATTAACAAGTAAATATAGACATTTATATAATTCGGTCAAACTTGCTCATTCATCCCAACATAAAAATGTTTAGCACATTGTATTTAAAAGGCACAAAGTGAAAAGAGTAAAGAAATACATTACAAAAGTTGACAAAATATAATGTGAAATACAAGACAAATAAATAAACTCATCCATTGGTCGGACTCTTGAAGTTTGCTTAGTTTTGGTTTTGATTTCTCCAAAATTTCCCTCGTATTGTGTGATATTTCCTCTCTTTTGCTTGCTCCCTTTTCTCTCTAGGCTAGGGTTTTTAAAATTGTCTAAGAAAGAATGGTAGAAAAGGGTGTTTAAAAAGTGTAAAAATCGTCCCAATCAAATTGCTAGAAGAGTCACTCGAGAAATTAAAATGTGAGCACGGGTTCTCCTTTTCTAACTCAGGCGCGCGCCTAGTAGAAAGGCAAGCTCGCGCCCAAGCCCTTAGGTTTCCCTCAATCTCCCAAAATTGGGGCTAAGGCATGCACCTGAGCTGCATGCTAAGGCGCTCATCTTTTTCTTTTTCTTTAGTTTGGTCCTCGTAAAATTTCATACTTGGTCCTCCAACTTTGATTTCATCCAAATTGGTCCTTAAATTTTGAATTCTTTTTCAATCAAGTCCTTCATAATTTTCAAGTCAGGTCCTTGAACTTTTTTGAGTTGTACATTTTAGTCCACAAAGTCACATTTTTGTCCTTTTTGGTCTTTTTCCTTCCTTTAGCTTTCTCGTCCTCCAATTTGGAATTTTAGCCTACAAAAGCCACAATTACACAATTGTGAGTATGAATTCATTCAATTTCAAATCAATATTAGCTCGTTAAAGTACTTAATAAGTGTGTAAAAACACACTTATCAATGACGTATACGACAATGTAACTATTAAAAGTTTAAAAACCTTTTTTTTTTAACATTTTATGATGTGGCACGGTGATAAGTTAGTATACTATACAAAGATTACATGAAAGATGCGCCGCGTTTTGATCGGTCATTAAGTAATTGTCATCAATTTATAAGATATCTAGTGATTGAAACTAAATAAAAATTTAGTGATTCAATTAAAATGAAGTTTAGTGAGCTAATTGGATTTTTTTTCTAAAAGTTCGGCGACCACAAATAATATTTACCCAAAAAAATTAATTAGCAAAACATATAGCCCATGTTTGATTCCCATTTTGGGTGGCAAAATGTATTATGGAATATTGATTTTTTGGAAAATGTGTGGTTAAAAAGTAAAGAATTTTTTTTTTAAAATACGTGTATAATTATTTTATGGAAGAACGTGTGGTTGAAAATAAATTTTGAAAAAATGTATTTTTAAAAAATGGGGCTCAAACAAGGGCATAGAACATATCAATGAGCTCCATTTTTAAGAATAGATTTTATAAAAATTATTTTTAAGAATGTGGGACTCAAAATAGGAATTTTTTAGAGCTATTTGAAAACTATTTTTTATTAAGACAAGTACATTTGAAAATGAATTTGAAGAAAATTAAGTTTTATAAAATGTACCGATGGGCTCAATATCAACATCAAGTGGTGTTCGCTAAGATTCAAACTCCCTCCACTCACTCATATTCCCACCACCACCACCATCGTTGCTGCTACGACCATCGCGATGCCCCTCTCTCCTCCTCCACTTCATATCACTGCGCCAACTCTAGATTCCTCACGAACAAAAGATTTAGAATGACAATTAGTTTTGTGCTTCGGAAGAAGATGATGACAAGCCGGCATTAAATCCATTCGGATTTGTTACTCATAATCTCTCTAGCTGAAGTGTCATTCAGCTTCCTGAGTACCCCTATTGAGGATGGAAATGTTAGCCAAACGCTCAACGTAGTTTACACATGCTTACTTTGAGTTTTTAATTTCTTGAGGATTTTGGTGTGTTGATTTTTTTCTTCCTATTTTATGATTTTGATTTGAATAGAAATTTTGAAATTTTGGATAATTATTGCAAATTTTTTACCGTTTAATACACTTTTTTGTCATACACGATGAATGTAATCGTTCCACCATATTGTTTTAAATTCATGAGTAGATGTTGTAACGCCCCAAATCCACTATATATATATATATATATATATATATTTATATATATATACACAAATATATTTAAATTTGGATTCGAAGTGTTACCAAAATTTTCTATCTA
>CAIGRP010129118.1:0-21564 GCA_903798385.1 Fraxinus cuspidata | reverse complement strand
CGACCAGTTTGCTCTAAATCTAAGTATGTCGGTATGTTGTGTCATTTTATATTTATATCATATTAAATAAGAATATGCACGTATTTTTACTGAGTATATTCATAATACTCACTCTTACAATAACTTTTCAAATTTGAACGGGTCGTGTAGACTTGTAGAAGATTGATCGAGTGATGCTTGTGGTCGCCATCTTTATGTTAAGATTTATGCACATTATCTTAATTTTTTTTAGTGTTCGATCATTTGACATTTTATGTTAAATTTTAAATTTATAATTTGAAATCGTAGTATGTAAATTGTTGGTTTAACATTATCGATTTATCGATCAAATCACAAAATTTGGATAAAGGTGAATTTCTGCTTAAAATAGATAAAGAAAATTTATTTTATTGGTAACACTTCAAGTCTATTTTTTTGGAAAAAAATAAAATAATAGTATTAAAAAAACAATAGATATTGTGGCGTGCACATCTTATGTATCGAATGAATGATATTTTTAATTTTTTTGAAATACTAATATTATTTTTAAAGTAATTGAGGAAATTGATATGATTAAAGGAAAAATAAAAAATGTAAAATACATATATATATTTCAATCATGCTACACATATATTATCATTTACATCATTTTATTGCGTGACAACACAATATTGGATATTTTAAATTTTTGACAGGTTTTCCATCCAATCAACACTTGCCAACACATCATGTCAACCATAATTTCAAAAAATAATGTAATGGCATTCTCCTAAATTTTTTTTTTATGAAATTATGTATATAATGTGAAAAATATTGAATAAACTTAAATGTAGTGCTATGATTATAATAATATTTCTCTGTACATAATAGTTTTTGTCAACATTCAACATCTTTTATTCTTTTTATTTTTACCAAAACTTTTGTTGTTTGCATTGAAACTTTGCGAAAAAATGCATTATATAGTTGCCCACGAGAGAATACAAGTTCATGAAGGTATATTTCAGCAGTAGGCATTGTTTGTTCCCAAGCCTTGTTAATGGTCATTGCAAAGTATAGATGTATTAGAAATTATTTACTCTTTAATTTAAATGGATATCCTCCATCATTTGTAAGAGTTAATGGGATGCGTGGAGGGAAATTTTTTTTTTTTAGCATATTATCCAATGATTATTTCTACATGGATAATGTGTTTTTGAAATTATGACAAATCGTTCTTAGTCCATTGCAAAAACCATTAGATGGATCCAAATTCGTCGAGAGAATCACTGGACAGTTTCTTTTCAAGATTAACTTATGTGGCGAGATACCACTTGACAACAATATATTTAAGAACTCCACTTGATAAAATTGGTTTGTATCATCAATTGTTTCGTCAAAGCCGACAAACACTTCGCTTTCTCAAAAAAAAAATCTAATTAGTTTGTCATTGACGTAGTTAATATACTCTGATTTTGTTGAAAGAATTCCATGTTGTGTCATTTAATCAGAAGAAGCTACATTTTTTGTTAAACCGAGAACATTGCATCGATTAAGTGTAATTTTGAAGTTTCAACATTGTCATATGCTATAACTATTTCCTTTGCTAAGTTGATGAAATCATTTTCTATATAAGGTTCTGTTCCATTATCAATTTGGATCATTGTGCAAATCGATTGTCATTTTGAGCACACATGCTTTGATTTAGTTGTAGGTTTTTCGTTTTTCTAAATATATGATCTAGCCCCTGTTTGGTACACATTATTTTTTTCATTCTCATTTTTCCACTCATTTTCAATCACACATTTTTCAATAAAATAATATTTTTTATCACATCATAATTTTTCCTTATTTTTCAACCACACATTCTCTATCAATCTACTATTCTAGAATACATTCTTCCAAAATAATATGGCTCAAACACACCCCTAAACAAACTTTAACTAATTGTTTGTTATTTTGTTGCTCTAGGACGACAGATAATACTCGGCGAAAATCTCCTCCAAGTGCAAAAATCTTTCCACCGAATGGTTCAAGATATCTCTTAGTGTACATTTGATTGGGAACATGGAATTTGCATGGAAATAAAATAAATTATAGACAATTCAATTGCCTATTACTTATTTGTATTTAAATTATTAATTAAACGTTTGATTGATTTAATTTTCAACCTAGAAAATATTAAATTTATTCATTTTTTATTGTTGGGTAGATGAGAGGGGAAGATAGATAAGAGAGAGAAAGAGATAGTGGATTACTTGGAAAATAAAAATAATCATTCCCTAAATAAAATATTTTCTTTATTTTTGAGAAAAATATGATCAAATGACTAAAAGTTGGAAAATATTTTCCATAAAAAAAAAGGTCAATCAAACACTCGAAATATAGGAATTTGGGTAAAAAAAATGACATTTTTCATCCCATATTATGAATGAATTAATGCAAACTTATTATTATTTTTTTTTTTTGTACATAATGTGTAGGAAAGGAATTTAAATCGATTATTTTTAGGATAATAACTAACGGATGTTCAAAAAAAAAAAAGGTCAAATGACTAAAAATTGGAAAATATTTTCCATAAAAAAAGGTAAATTAAACACTGAAAATATAGGAATTTGGATGAAAAAATGAAAATTTTCATCCCATATTATGAATGAATTAATACTAGCTTTTATTTATTTATTTATTTTTTTTTGTAAATAATGTGTATGAAAGGAATTTAAATAAATTATTTTTAGGATAATAACTAACGGATGTTAAAAAAAAAAAAAGATAAAGATAAAAAAACCTTAATGCCTGAATTAATGTTAACATTATGCCCTAATGACGTGAATGTTAAAAATAATTTTCAGTGAACATATTAATGCAACCTTTTAGGTTTTTTAAGATTTTTTTTTCTTTTTGTGAAATAATACTTTAATATTTATATACGTATTATACGTTAATGACAAAATATGCACCATATAAATGTTAAAATTGGTTTTAACATTATTATGACTAATGAACATTATAATATTCTTCAAGAAGATGTCATTTGAGTTCCATAAACAATACTTATTTTTCAATTTCATGTTGAATAAATTGAATTAATGTTGTTAATAAAAATATCCATTTTATATATCTCAAAAGGGGAAAGGCCATCATTTGATTTTTTCTGAAAACACCCATTTTTTAATTTAATGTAGAATAAATTGAATTAATGCGGTTAATAACAACTTCCATTTTTCAATTTCATTTTGAATTAATGCTATTAATCAAATTAAAAGAATTTATTTATTTTTAATCTCAAAAGTGAATTCAAGGCCATCATTTGAGTTTCTTAAACAACACATTTTTCAATTTCATGTTGAATAAATGATATGAAATTTTTATTTTTTCAATCTCAAAAGGGGAATTTAAGGCCATCCTTAAATAACACCTGTTTTTCAATTTTATGTTAAATAAATTGAATTAATGCTGTTAATAAGAATTAATGTAATACTAAAAAGATTAATTTAGGAAATTATTGACAAGAGAAAAAGATAAGGGATTTTTAATTTCATGTTGAATCAATTGAATTAATATTATTAACTAATTATTAACAAAATTAAAATTACATAAGTTTATATTAAGCATATAAATAAATATATAAATTGAATTAATGTTGTTAACGAAAATTAATGTAATATTAAAAAAATTAATTTACAGATTTATTGACAAATGGAAAAGCAAATGATTTTTTTTTAATTTTATGCTTAATAAATTGAACTAATATGGTTAATTAATTATTAACAAAACTAATATGTAAATAAAATTAAATGAGAGTATATTGGACATATAAATAAATATTTAAATAAAATTAAATGAGTGTATATTGAACATATAATTAAATATGTAAGGGTAAATTTGTATTCAAAAGAATCTCCCCAATCATTCCTTTTAATATATTGTAGATTGTTGTTAGGGATGAAATTTAACATTGATTAAATAAAAATTAATACCCCGTCAATCTCATAAATATATGCTTACTTTTTTTTTTATTTGTCCCAAATTATAGATCACTCTCTTTGTCAAGAATATAATTGATTTTTTAATTGTTTAATATTTCCCAATTTAATATACATTGTTATCAACAAATATGAACTACTTATATTTAAATTTTTATTCAATGTAGGGTATATTAGGAAAAATATAAGTAAAATTTATTATTCCAACTATATTAAGAGCCCCGTTTGGTATGGTTATTGAGAAGTCAATATGAGTTTTTTAGATCCAAAAGTTACTTTCAAACATGTTTGACTATATGAAAGTATATTTTATAGTTAGAAGAGTTTTTGTTTTTAGAGTAATCTGATCT
The DNA here is from genome assembly GCA_903798385.1 of Fraxinus cuspidata. Taxonomy (NCBI): domain Eukaryota; kingdom Viridiplantae; phylum Streptophyta; class Magnoliopsida; order Lamiales; family Oleaceae; genus Fraxinus; species Fraxinus cuspidata. The sequence goes on along the minus strand of CAIGRP010129118.1, from coordinate 17,273 downwards.
AACATGGCTTTCACTAAAAATACTTTCGTAAAAGAAAACTCTTTTAAAAATTAGTTTCTAAAAAAAGCCATTGTTCGAGTCCCATTTTTTCCATCAAAATATATTATTGAACAGTGATTTGACCTCATTTCAACCACACATTCTTCAATAAAATAATATTACACGTAAATTCAAATTTTTTTTCTTATTTTTAACCACACATTCTCTATCATAACACTATTACAAAATGTATTTTTTGAAAAAAAAAAAAAAATGGGGCTCAAACAACCCCATAACTTTGGTAGTTTTTTCATAAAACTATTTTATATGAAGCAAAAGCAAAACCACTCCAAATGAGCCCCAATTACCTTTTCTTAATTCGTGTGAAAATTGAAATAGGTCTATCTTTATACGACGGAGAGAGTATTCAATGTATGTAAAGATAAGGTTGACCATCTAGAGATGGAAATCCAAATTAAATTTGATTGCAAAGGTTATAAAAAGTTCAAATAAGTAATTAAATTGTCTAATTTCAAGATTGATATTAGTCGTATCCACCGTTATTTAACTCATATTTGGTATAAAATAAAATCAAAATTTTAATATAATTTGAGAAAAAATTGATAAAATGTGTGATTAAAAAGTTACGTCTTATAAAATATATTGTTGAAATTAATTATTGATTTTAATTTAAAATTAAAATTTCTTCAATGTCAAACAACGATTTAATCTGTACCGTTCTATTCAATAGATAGTAGATTCCAAAATGGCAACATCCTCGTATTACGATAAGGGTCTCCATGCCCAAATCCTGTTGGCGCATGAACAAACCCACGTTCTCCACCGTCCACCGGAATCACTCCCATTCCTCTGACATACATAATGCTGTATTTTAATTTTAATTTTTTGTTTTTTATGGACTATTTTGAAAGATACAACGTACCTGACATCCTACAATTCTCAGCCAATGTCGCACGTGTGTTGGTATACAGAATGAATACTCAATACTGTGTGCCCGCACGTCTGTTTTCTTTTTAATGCAGCGATTTTAAAATAGCAGAGATGGTATTAGTAAAAAAGTTAGTAGTATTTTAATCTACAGTCAATTAAAAAGACAAAATATGAAATTTTGTTGAAAGATGAAAGTTGAATTCGTGACATGTTTAGTATATTGAATTGAATATATTTGAAAATATCTAAAGAAGTGAGCATGTGCATCGTCGTAAAGAAAAACTTAAACGAGATCGAATGAGAAAATCGTGCTTATAAACAATTTAATTTATCTATATATAGAAATAAATTAGTGATTAGTACATGTTGATCTATTGAAATGCGTGGTTGAAAATGAAGTTCGATAATTTATAAATTGTCTATAAATTTAGCCAAACGAGGTAGCAAGAATACTTGGGGTCGAGTGAAGAGATGGTAAATAAAAGTTGTAATCGAGTATACTAAACATAAGCTAAGTGAGCACGACATCCCGAATTGATTGTTTGGATGATTTGGTAGATTGAATTGTGTGTGGAGCTTATATATCGGCTAAATAATATCCTACATAAATTTCTATATTCCATTACTCGAGTGGTTTGGAAGGATGAAGTTGTGTGTGTTGCCTATACATCAGCTAAATAATAACATATATGTGCATGAATTTGTCATAAATATCTTATAACGTTTTGCAATGAAGTTGTGAGACGTGAGTATATGGCTAATCCGAGAGCCTTGTGTACGAATGTAAACTTAGGCACCACTAGAACAGTCCATGACTGCGAGTTCACAATTGAAGATTGGCAATCTCATTGCAAGCTCATTGCGTATTTGGCAAAATGAAAGTAATTATTTGTTTTTTCTTTTAGGTTCGAGAATTTTAATTGGACAATATTATATAAAAATATTAATTAGGTAAAAATAAAAGATTTTGGAATAATCATGAAATTAAGAGAACAAAAAATATTACCATCATTCTTACAATTTTAGTAGTGAAAAAAAAAATAAAAAATTTGTTCATGGATGATGTACCATGTCATGGTTGGTGTCCGATCTTAAGCACAACCATGACCCACGGTAAAAAGTGAATGAAAATGCTTAGATATGAGATCTTCATGATCGCAAATAAAGATTGGATTATGAGACTCATTTAATTAGATCAAATACAAGGTTGCCGTAATAAAAAAATCATTATGACCAAACTAAAAAGTTATCTCTTGGTGATGTCAACACTTGCACGATAACCAATCTAGAGAAGACGAGTTTTACCTCTGGCGTTGGCACCACCAATGAAATGAATGTGATGATTGCTTAAGCAACAAGCAATGTCACATTATAGGTGAAAAGATTATTTGACCGATCAAATTCAACATCCAATCATACCTCTTCAAATAAGATGGTGACAGGCAAATCGAGATCAACATTATAGCTTGATTTGACAAATGATGACAACTCTTGTTGTAAGATCTATATAAAGGGACAATAGTCTCTTAAGAAGGCCGAGCTAAACAATTTCATGTAATACATAACCAAAAACATATTTAAGCCAGAAATTTCTCTTTTCTTTACAATATTCCAACAAAATTAAATACAATTATCTTACCAATTTTCTTTGAAATTGATTTATTATTACTATTATTATGTCAATTTTAATCATCAACAACATATGAGCAAATTTTCATTATTGAAATGAAACAAACATGTTGATAAACATATTGCGTATCATTGAATGATATTATCAACTAAATTTTATGATATGTGCTATAAAGAAGAAATAAATTAAAACATTATGAAATGTATCATTCAATACAGTCAATTCTATATACCATATATACTCTTTAACATATTCTTTTTATACTATTTAATACCATTTAATCAATTTATCAAAATTTTAAAAACAAATCTGCACGTTAACTTGGAAAAAATGTAAAGCTCAAACAGAAAGCAAAGAGATTAAGCCATGTCCGGTGTAGATTAAAATCAGATTTTAAATAAAATTTGATAAAATGTGTGAGGCAAACTAAGAGATTCAAAGGTTTGTGACATTTCTTCAACATTGTCGTTCGTTGCAACGTTAACTAATGGAGCGTTATAACTAGACGATTGACTGCTTGATTTTTCTTTGACAACCCAATCCCAAAATCTGCAATTGTCACGGTAACAAAGAAATAATCGCTCTTTATTCGCTGTCTGCTTCTCCACCACGAAAACATTTTTTAAATCTATGCTTGTATTCAGGGCATCGGCATTTCCTTGGGCATTCGGCAAAGAAATGGTCCTTAGCTCGACGACTATGACAAATTCCAGTATTTTTTCCGCCCAATCTACGATAGAAATAAACCACACGGTTAACTCAGATGAATTCAATGTCACTATAACAATTAAAGAAACAACCACAATATAGAAGAACAGATATAATTCTAATTGAAATTTAACAAACAACAGAGTGATTAAGTGATCGTGCAAAAACATATTTCGTTTGCTCAAAACAAGTTGGAATGCAAAATGCATGGTATGCTTCATGACTAATGTACCATATTAGAACCCCTCCAATTTAGCACCACTAAAACTACTATTTGCTTCCCGATAAGCTTCATTGAGAAAAAAGGAATTTAATTGTGCAAAACCAGGAAATGAAGAATGCATAACGACTAGCTAAATGATCAAGACGAAATATTAAATAGACAAAAACTAAATAAATTAGGGTGACTTCGCTACATAAGTTTGCATAGCAAACCAATCCCGAGATGGCGTGAGGCAGAGAGGAAAGTGTTGTTTGATTTCGCCATCGATCGGAGATGGTGAATCGAGACCCGTTGAAACTTGGATGGAATTGACCTCGGAGCGACGACAACCTTCTTTCCAAGAGTGGCAGATAACAGTGAGGGAGAGACGGCCAAATCCACGATGGAAGTGCTGTCGGAGCGCCAACGGTACCTTCGTCTGAAGTGCGGCCGAAGATGGTGAGGCCTGGGTCCATTTTTGCGTTTGTGCGGGTTTCAATTTTGGGAGAAAACCTACTCTGTGTGCGACTTGATTTGGGAAAAAACGGTACGTTTTAGTCTTCCATTTTTTATTTTTTTTTAATTGAGTGCCACGTCAGTCGAAAAAATAAACCTGTCAACTATCCCTGGGGTCGCACGCGCGATACACCAAATCATAACCAAACTGAGGGCATTCTTGTCTAATCAATTCACTAATATGGGCCCCGGCAAATTCCCATGAATTCGCTGACTTTGACACGTCATTATCCAATCCCTTATCTCCATGTCATCAAACTCCATAAACGGTCTAGATCACTCGTTAAATCCTCATCCCGACGGCTGGATTCCAACGTTCTAGACAGTTCGAAAAACAAGAGAGGCACCACTCGTTTTGTATATAACCCGGTTTGGTTCGACTATTCGCACTTCACCGTAACTTTTAGTCGCTGTCGGATTTAAACCATGTTCAAAAGAGTAAAAATGTTTTATATATATCCATACATCCACCTGCAGATATAGAGAGAGAAATAGCATAGTGCGCAGAGCAAGGAAGAAGAAGAAGAACAGAGAGGGCTTTTGGTGCGGCGATTTGGGGAGAAACCTGAGATTAAAATCCTAGCCGTTACCCTTTCCGATTGTCTTTATTCAATCCGTTGGATTGTTCGAATTTATCTGAAGTTCTTGTTTCAAAGGTATTGTATTTCACGGAAAGATGAAACGATCCTTCAGATCTGGCCGTTTATTGAAGTATTGCATTCAATTTGTATTTATTTTTTACGATTTATTTAGATAGTTTGGTACTTGGATTAATTTGACTGGATTAAGCAGGCTTTATTTGCCCGAAGGACGAATTTTAGTAGTATTTGTGAAAAGTTTTTACTTTGTATGAACAAGATTGAGTTTGTCATAATGCGCTAAATGTTAGTAATGGCATGGATTGAGTGTAGAATTAATAAAATTGTAAGATTATATTCTGTGGCTCACATGTCCATTGCGCGTTAGCCGATTAACATTTTTCCCCCCAAGAATTTATTGTAGTTTGATAGTGGTTTTGATATTAGTAGTTGAGGCGGACTACTTTTCAATAAAACTTGTAAAGCACTTCATAATCTATGCTTTCCCCACTCTAGTTTGATAATTATATATCCTGTGAAGGAACCTCGAGTGGTTAAAGGTGGCTGTCTTGAGTATGAATGCTCCGTTTCTTTAAATACTTTGTCCACCTGAGGATGATTTTCCTGATCTATGATCTGATCCAGTCCTTTTCTTGTCTGCAGATTGCTGTCCGTTGCTTTATCTGAATCACCTGATGGCTCTCTCAATGTAGTGATCTGATATTTCTCGCTCTCCTCAGTTCTGCGTTCTAATAAATCACTGCCGTTCTCTGTTCTGTTTTCTGGTATTGTTGGTGGCAGGCAGATTAGATCTTTGTTTGTTGACTGATGATCATTATCGTATCAGATATTTATCTGGTTCAATCACAATCGGCTTCTGAGTTTGGCGGTCAATTGAGAGTGACTGAAACGCTCTCTCCCTTTGCCATCTCTGTTGCCGGCTGTGAGAACCACCGTGGGTCTTTCTCTTCTGTTTTTGTCTTGTAACTTGGATAGCCCTGTTCAGACCCAAATGGCTGTGGCACTTTTCAAGAGTCCGTTTGGTAACAGGGAGTACCACGGAACCAATAGGACTGAAGGGAAACCTGCAGGAAGGAGACGTGTTTTTGTGCAAACCGAGACAGGTTGTGTTCTTGGAATGGAGTTAGACCGGAGCGACAATGCAAATACTGTGAAAAGAAGGTTGCAGCTTGCCCTGAATTTTCCCACTGAGGAAAGTTCTTTGACATTTGGTGATTTGGTGTTGAAAAATGACCTCAGTGCCGTTCGAAATGACTCCCCGCTTCTTCTGACACGGAATGTGATGCACAGAAGCTCTTCAACTCCCTGTCTGTCTCCCACTGGTAGAGACATCCAACAGAGGGATCAGAGTGGCCCGATAGAGATACTGGGGCACTCGAATTGCTTTGCCAGGACCAAACAACTTGTTAAGGAAATTTTCAAGGCAATGAAGAATGGAGTTGATCCACTCCCTGTTCATAGTGGGCTTGGAGGGGCGTATTATTTCAGAAACAGCAGAGGTGAAAGTGTTGCCATTGTGAAGCCTACAGATGAAGAACCGTTTGCACCAAACAATCCCAAGGGCTTTGTTGGCAAAGCTCTTGGACAACCAGGCTTAAAACGTACAGTGAGGGTTGGGGAAACAGGATACAGAGAAGTGGCTGCTTATCTTCTTGACCACAATCGTTTTGCAAATGTGCCACCCACTGCATTGGTGAAGATCACCCACTCGATCTTCAATGTTAATGATGCTGTAAATGGAAACAAGTCTCAGAGCAAGAGGCATGTCAGCAAGATTGCATCCTTTCAACAGTTCATTCCACATGATTTTGATGCCAGCGATCATGGAACCTCAAGTTTCCCTGTTTCTGCTGTGCATCGCATCGGTATATTAGACATAAGAATTCTTAACACAGATAGGCATGCGGGTAATCTTTTAGTTAGGAAGCTTGATGGTGTTGGGAGGTTTGGTCACGTGGAACTTATTCCTATTGATCATGGCCTCTGCTTGCCTGAAAGTTTGGAAGATCCGTATTTTGAGTGGATTCATTGGCCTCAAGCTTCAATACCATTCTCAGATGATGAGCTAGAGTATATAGAAAATCTTGATCCTATTCAGGACTCGGAGATGCTGCGTAGAGAACTCCCCATGATTCGTGAGGCTTGTCTACGTGTCCTGGTCCTCTGTACAATTTTTCTTAAAGAAGCTGCTGCGTTTGGGCTTTGCCTTGCTGATATAGGTGAGATGATGAGTAGGGAGTTCCGCAATTGTGAGGAGGAACCTAGTGAGCTTGAGGTTATATGCATCGAGGCAATACGGTTGATTGCCGAGGACAGGACTCCTAAGGCTGAAGCTGATGTAGAGGAATTTCAGTTTAACATAGATTATGAAGATGGAGGATCTGACTTAACTACGAAATTAGCCTCTGAGGACTTCATGGCAGATACACCTTTTTGTTTGGGATTTGGAGGTGTTCATGCGTTTACTCCCCTTTCGAAGCTGGAGGAAACCATTGAAGAAGAGGAAATTGAAGGAGAAGAGGTGGAAAAGGAATTCAACGAGGGTCCTGCCCTTGAGGGGATCCCGACTATTTCAAAGCTATCTATGTCGCTTAAAAATACAAACTCAAGTGAGAAGAACCATAAATTCCCCAAATTTTCTGGAGCAAAACCTGACTATGGTTATCTTGCTAGTTCATCATCGGGCCATAGGAGTGCAAACGAGCAGCTTCCTACAAGTGTGAGCTTTGTGAAGCTAGCAGACATGAATGAGGAAGAATGGGCAATGTTTTTAGAGAAATTACAGGAGCTTTTGTACCCAGCATTTGCTAAGCGCAAGTCTGTGACCCTTGGTCAAAAGCAAAGACAGAGGCTCGGGACGTCTTGCCAGTTTTGAGAGAGTTACGACAACAATAATTTGCTATTGCAGTTGGGAGAATAAGATGACGGGCTTTTGAAGGATTTGTAGGGTAATTTGGTTTATGCTTTCTTGTAGAAGTTGCCCTATGTGGGAGTAGTAGTAAGATGGAGTGATGTAAATATTCTTTGGAGGCAGCCTAGGCAAAGCATTCTGTAGAAACATTTTAATTCTCTTATAGATGTTGAATAAATAATTTGTAGAATGACATTTTAAAGAGGAAAGTTGCGTTATGTAAATATTGGCTGAACCAGGATATATGTGATGAGTGTGATCCTTGTTTACAGTTTTGTTGCTATGTCCATTGGTTTCCAGCTTTGTTCAACTTTGTACATCTTTAGGTGTTGTGTGATTCTTTGTATGAACTTTCTACTTTGTTTGATGGTGCAATAGCTATTTATTCTTGAATCTTGCTTGGCTTTTCGATGAAAGTGGAGAATTGTAAATGTTGCTGCTCTATAGCATTATTTCGATGTTTTGTAGAATTTTACTACACTGATTTTTTTATTTTTTATTTTTTTTCCTTTTCTAACAGAATGCTTGGCCTCCTGTGCAAGCAGCGTTTAAATTTTATATTGGTTCTCTAATAAGAATTATTTACGAGACATTGTTGCTGGTTAACTTTTGTATCGCATCAGAGAAAAAGTAACATGATTCCTCGAGTGTGACGAAGGACAAGGAAACTTCTTTGATGGTGACTCGCAAAGCAGCAATAAATTCATTTATCAAGGCTCCTCATCCAATAACTACACAAACTATTGGCCCTTGGATGCATTCACGAGTCGACGCTCTACCACTCATTTCGACGTCTTTGGTAATCTAGATTTATGATGATATAATGTTATTTGTATTTTGGAAATACGTTCATGAACGCATCAATATCCCAATTTGAATATTTGATGATAAATTTTCTCGATGTTATATTGTGTATGACAGCAATCAAAAAGACGAACTAAATGTACAAATCAAAGACAGCTAAGGAGATAAGCATATTATAATTTGGTGAAAGTCTCCATCATCAGCAGTCATATTATGTACCAAAATATTAGCTATGATATTGAGAAGATGACTATATGATAAATATAATTTGGGGTCTAAAAATTGGCAGGCTAGCATGCTGGCCTTTATTTGTATTTTTGTGCAATTTGTTTTGGATTGTGACTTCTATTGTAACTTGTAAGTCGTAACAATGAATAATTAGTTTGTTTGTTATTTTCATATAGAGTTAATTTCCAGTGAAACCAAATATAAATAGAATATTATTTAGATAACGACTGAGATATTTACATAACGTGAGTCATAGATAGCTTCTCAAAGAGAAATCATTGCAATAGTGATTAGCATGGGCAGCATTACAATATTTTTTTCCTAAATCAATCATAAAATTACACAATTTATATTTTAAATTAGTCAAAAAACTCTCCTAAAAAGGGGAAAAGCCTGCTGCAGCCATTCTACCTGAACTGTATATGAAGCAACATATATCAGACGTGTCTCCAAGGCCTTTCTGCGAGATTTACACACTCACTATATCTGTAACAATCAACAAGATGATCAATTGCCATTCCTGATGCTTGCATGAATGAATACACGATAACGGGCCCCGGAACCGTGTTTCAGTAAGTCCTAGCTCATGGACTCGGCTTTTGGATTCCTCAGAGGTACATTTCTAGGGTATTTGAATTTGTTGATCACTGGTTTGTAACTAACATAATCCCACATGTAGCTACTGAACGACCCAAATTCCCTCACAATCTGTAAAAAAATTGAACCGTATTACAATTATGATATATGCCACATCCTGGGATGGTTCATTCTATGCTACACGCAATTTTATTTTATTTTTTCTTCCTTTAACGCGGATATAAGTTAGAAAATACTTACCTTTGTTACGCATTTTGCATTGTCTACTATGCACCTAACTCTGCTTTCTGCTAAAGTTAGCTCTTCATTGGAGGCTATTTCATGGATCTCTTTTTCTCCCACTTTAGACACGTTCTTTGGATCAAAACCAGCAAAAGAATCTGTGTTATTATTCAAAACACAAGTTTGCATTAAGAATCCGATTTTTGTATTAGATAGATTTAATTCAAATTATAAGCAGAATTCTAACCTCAGAAATTCCCTCCTTTTTATGATTTCTGTCCAGTTGAAATCCATTAGCATCCCAGACATTGCAAGCAGCTCAAATAACTGATTATCATCACAAACTGGAACTCCCCAGCATTCGTCGTTAGAACTGTACATAAACCTTTTCTGTTCATTAAATCATCTGGTATTCATATTACAAGTATCCATAGTAGTCACTTGAATCAACGCATACAAGGAAAAAACATAATCGCAACTTTTGACCCGTGACAATGCTTAAGTTAAAGATTTTAGATGATATGGTTCAATAGTATACTAATAATGGAAATATGAATTTTGTTTATCTTTTTTACATTACACATTTATTAGAGCATGTTTTGCACGGCTCGTGCTTCAGCTTTTTGCAGGAGAGCTTCTCGACTCTATGCTCTCTTTCTCTAAAGCTTTTTTAACAAGAAGAAACATCTTCCAAAAATTGGTCAAACATGTCCAAAAATAGCTTCTTCGTTTTAGAAGCAACTTTTAATTTTTTAAAAACCTTTCCAAACGGGCCCTTACAAGCTAAGAAGAGTCACATGAATCAATGCTGTAGGGAAAGACCATAATCACAACTTTTGACACACAACAAAACTTAAGCTATTAGACAAGTTAATTTTAAAAAATAGTAATAACAAAAAATAAGGATTTTGTTTGTCGTTTCATATTATATATAGTCTTTAAAAACTGAGAAGAGTCTAATAAATCAGTGTGATAATCTTACCACTAGTGTTCGTAATCCAGTTGCACCTCCTTATGCCTCCTTCCTCAGCAGGACTTGCACTAGGTTGACGGATAATTTTAGCCACGGGGACCTCTCTTCGTTCAGGTTGCACTATCAATCGTAGCGCTGATAAGATTTTCTGATCAAGTGGAGTGGAAGAATCTGCTGTTAAGTTAGAATGAGTTGAGTTGTGTGACAAAAAAGATGAAGAAAGAGGTGAACAAGTTCTATGTATCCCAATTGGGTAAATTTTCTTGAAGTGTTTGGACAAAATGTTACAGTTCGGTTTTTCCTTTTGTTTCGAAATACTTTTGTTCTTCTCCACATCATGTTTTGTACTATAGTGTTGGGACATGCTGGAAGGATAAAACAAAATCTATAGATCTTGTGCTTAAAATTGGACAGATTTGAAGTGATTGAAATTTATAAGGATGTCAAGAGGTTGGTAAGAGGAAAGAGTTTCAAAGTACCTTGGTTATCTGCTACTTAAGTTTTAAGCAATATCTAAAGGCATATTGGATTTGTATATTATTTTCAGAAAATGACATGGATTTCAATTGTTATCAATTTTAAAAACAGCAAAAAAATTCTTAATGTAGAAACATTCGCACAAGTTGTGGTTGTTTATCATTGAAATTTATTGAGAACGATACTTAATTTATTGTTGGCCAGTTGTCTAGAAAAATGAACAACATTTTTACATGACAAATCCATTTGAATACATCGACCCTGAATGTCGAAAGTGCTTATGATGTATTCTCATAGTTTCTATGGCGTGAAAATTTATCAAAGCTGTCCTCGAGTTTTCCTTCTTTTTCTTTTGTTGCATTTCGCTCAAAGGCTGGGATCTCATTGATACTTAATTTATTGTTGGCCAGTTGTCTAGAAAAATGAACAACATTTTTACATGACAAATCCATTTGAATACATCGACCCTGAATGTCGAAAGTGCTTATGATGTAATCTCATAGTTTCTATGGCGTGAAAATTTATCAAAGCTGTCCTCGAGTTTTCCTTCTTTTTCTTTTGTTGCATTTCGCTCAAAGGCTGGGATCTCATATGAAGGATCCTTTGAAAGGCGTGTCGATAGACAAGAGATGAATATTTTTGTACTAGTGTCGTCGATATTCTCGCTTCCTCTTCATCTAGAAAAATGAACAATGTTTTTACATAACAATGAATACATGGACCTGAATGTCGAATGTGCTTATGATGTATTCTCATAGTTTCTATGGCGTGAAAATTTATCAAAGCTGTCCACAAGTTTTCCTTCTTTTTCTTTTGTTGCATTTCGCTCAAAGGCTGGGATCTCATCTGAAGGATCCTTTGAAAGGCGAGTCGATAGACAAGAGATGAATATTTTTGTAATACTACATGTTGTCGATATTCTCGCGTCCTCTTCATCTACCCTTTCGCTGCAACTACCTCATTACGACATCACTATAGTGTAAAGGGCTTTTGACAAAGAGCATCGTTTTTAAGTTATTGATAGATGAGAGCAGAAATGTTTATTTAGGGGAAAGATTTAACTAATCTTTGATACTGTAGCTTAAATATGATTATTTCATCCAAGACCAAGTGCAAATTAAGATATGGTGAAAGTTTTTGGTTTCCCAACTATGAAATATGCCCTTAAACTGAAATCATTATTTCAAAAGCTAATTAATGATTTTCCCACCGTATTTACTTAATTTTGTTTCATTTTCAATCTTAAAAAGCATATTATTAATTGTCTGATTATGGCTAGTGATCTTCCAAAGAATTTAAACATATAAACACTCTTATGTTCAATAGGGTGGACTAAATAAGATAAGATAATGAACAAATATTTTACGTGTATGCTATTGTTCAGTATTATACACGTTGTCGATACATATAATTGATGATTTACACTTTTTAGTTGAAGTGTCAGCCTCGATGAATTACATGTGGGTGCAATATTAAACTTAAAGTCCCACTCATTTACCAAAGAGGAATGAGGCAAACCCATTGCCTACAAAGACAAGGATATATCATCTTTTGTATTTCTTATTCTTTCTTACGCAGAATTTATTAAAAGACAAGGACTAATATAATATTGGGAAATACTATGTGCATAAAAAAAATATACATACAGCCTAAAGAATACACACAATAGGTGGGGTCCCTTTTTTGACAATATTTAATTCACACGGGGCTCACCCCTCATGTGAGTATCTGTAATCTTTTCGTACAAACAAAATTTTCCTATAATATTAATACAAATAAGTTATTCTTTGTCAACAAAGATAGGAAATACTTAGAATTGAGTTTACATAAGTTATTAGTAGGAATTGTTAAATAATGCCTTAAATTAGTGGTGCAGTAAAATTATAAATAGGTTTAGACCCAATTCCAAGCCAAGTTCAAGTTCGTACTTGTCATCTACTATCTTCATAGAATGGAGCTAAGTCAATGGACTGGCAAGTGGTGACAACGGTTGCATGAGCTCATGTGAGCCGTAAATATAAGCATTTCTATAATTTATCAAAAACTTACTACTCTTAAATATATAAGTATTTCTAAGTCCAGTTTTGTAGCTTTTATCCCTTATTACCAAATACTTGATTGTAATTTATAATAAATTTCATATTTCATTGTGATTTTCACTATTAATATGCGTAAAAAAATAATATTTTAAATATTATTCTACATAAGTCATGTTACAAACAAATTTGCATCACGACAAGGTCAAAATGAACACATTGGTCAAGCTAATTGAGAAAAAAAATTTAATCTATTTCAATTGTAGAATAATATATAATCAACTCATATTCAATCATGCTACATGTACATCATTTTTTACATCGTATCACGTGGCAACAAACCATTGGACAGTTTAAATTTTTGACAATTTTTCCACCCAATCAATATTTGCCAACACGTCATATTAACCATATATTTTTATTAGTTGGGCCACTTATCTCACAAGCCTATCCAAATTTCTTTTGGAACTCTCATCAGCCTTTAGTGCTTCCAAAGCCTTATTATTTCTCAATTCATTTGCTCTAAATTGTCTCAATTTTATCCCCACGCATTGATTCGGGCAATTTCTCGAGCGACTTCGGCCGAGCTTGGCACAACGTCTCCTCCATTCCACACTCGTACTGCGGCCCCAAAGTAGTCTACCAATAGCTTAGCATCCACAAATTGGTCTATCTTCATGGGACAGCCCATATAATCACCTGGCTGCATTGAGTTCCACCCACAATGACTCGGGAACCCATCTCCAGTCAGTAGCCCAGTATCGACACCTATGGGGCCAATTCCTCTAAAATGAAACATCTATCACCCATTCTATAATCGAACCATCAGATTGATCCATAATTGCCTGCCATTGGTTGGGCCATCGTGGGCTACACGATCCAAATGAACCTTATCCCACTCTTCTCAAGCCCAATGGCCCCATTTGGGCTTTCTTGAGAAATTTCTGCCTACCATCAAACATAAAAGAATAGACCCATCAAGCAATGTGAAGACACTATTATTCTCCCAAATTGCACCGATGAAGCAAAAACAAAGTCGCAAGTTTTATGATCACATATATGTATAACGCCAAAGGGCATGGGGAAGGAAGTGTAGTTCTTTCCTCGAAAATTATCAATCAACAGACATACAATTGGTGATTAGACTTGAATGTGGCTATCTATGTTATGAAATAAGGCAATACCAATTTACTTTGATTCCGTTTGTTAGATTCAATAAATGAGAGTAATATGACAAGTTGAAAATAACGATCAAGAACACTAAGATTTACTTGGAAAATACCAGGAGCAGAGGAGGAGAATTCAATATATAAGAGAATATAAGATCTTGTACTTAAAACTTGTTCTAAATCAAAATGAAGAGCCACTACATATAGAGTACATGTTAAACCATAATTAATATTTTATATGGAAAGAGCATTCCAAAATTAGTCAATACACGAAATAGGTCGTGGTCTGGATGATTCTCTGGTGCTCGAGCGGCACCCTGGTGCGTAGCGAGCTGCACGCGACACTCGAGAGCCCAAGCTCGCGGCAAGTGAGTGGCGCATTTCGTCTTCGAATTAAATTCGTTCATTTTCTTGAATTGGCGCCTAAGCGCCTCGTCTCTACCCTTAAATTCACCTTTATCCGTATTTTCACTTCCTCTTTCAACCAATCCATCAATACAAGATGGAATTTATGTCACTCTTCAACATATCTCCACTTTGACACAAATTCCACTATAATAAACAAAGTTTCAAAAATTTCCCACCTGAAGACGAATTCCACTTCAAGGAATAAAATTTAACTTTTCAACAAAACTTCTCGACATCTTCCACAGATCCCAACTAAGACAAACTTACTAATTGAATATTAAGTGAATACAAGCACTGCTCAACACAATTACCTTGGGCACCAAAGTTGCTCAAATTATCACCAAGAGCAACTAAATCACAAAAAAACTCAATAATAATTATCAAACAGGGCAGAAACATATCCTGTAATAGAATCAATACAACTATTTGCTTCTGTAGAAGGTTTTTTGTTAGACTCAATACCTTTAAAGCATAATCAACTAAATCAGCTTTCACTTACCTTTGTTGATGCTTAATATCTCTCATTGGTCCATCCATAACAATTGAATACTGTGGCACCGTTGGTGATGGTGGCAAAGCGACATTATACTCATAACTTCTAAACTTGACCGAGATGTATTCTTCAGTGTAAACCATAAACCAAACTTCAACGATACTGTACCAAACTCAAATTCTAATTGAGTCTCTAACGTTTGTTGATTTATATCTAAAGATTCTATCAAACCACGAGGGACATAAAATTAGAACCTTCTTAGTCCCTTCATTACAACACGAGCACATTTACTAACATTCAGGACTCCACCTTCATTGGTGTATTTGTACCCTTTTAAGTCAAGAATACTTAAAGAGATAATATTTCTTTTCAAATCTGGAACATGCCTCACCTCATTAAGCGTTCTGATAGTTCCATCAAACATCTTAATTTTGACAATTCCAGTACCAACTATCTTATAAGGTACATTATTTTCCATCATCACAACATCTTTAGAAGCTGTTTCATATGTTGAAAATCAATCTCGATCAGGACATATATAAAATGTGCAAACTGTATCAAGAATCCAATCCTTATCAGGTAAGGAGTCACCGTCAGAAATAATAAAAAATTCTTCATCACTATAGTAATCTTCTTACTGGCTTTACCTGAAGTTTCAATTATTTTTCCTTTTGATTTGCAGTAACTGATCTATCTCTATTCTACAATTTATAACAATACTTCTTAATGTGCCCCCTTTTTCTTGCAGTAATTACAATTTTTATTGATGGAATTAGATTTCGTTATGCCCATCTCATAATCATCATGAACAGCAAGGCCTTCTCCTTGAGTCTTAAATCCAACAAGATGCTTCATCTTCATCTTCTCCTTTGAAAACAGAACATCATATACTTCTTTAATGGAGAGAGTATCACAATTGTATAATGTCGTATCTCTAAAAGACATTTATGAAACGGACAATGAACATAACAAAATCAACCCTAATTTTTCTTTATCATACTTGACCTCCAAGGTCTCCAAATTAGCAACACTTTTCTTAAAAATAGCTAGGTGATCTTCAAGTGATGTACTTTCTATCATACGATGAGAATACAATCGTTGCTTCAAATGCAATTTGTTGGTTAGATTTTTCGCCATGCACAATTGCTCCAACTTCAACTATAATAAAGAGACAATTTTCTCCTTTAAAACATCCTGAAAATATTATTCGAAAGATGAAGATGAATCTGTGATAGGATCTTTCACGTTGTTTCTCCTCCAACGTCCAACTTGAGGGCATTTTGTAAAATTCCAACAAAGTATCATCCAAATTAATCTGAACGAGCATTGCTCATATCTTTACCTGCCTAACGAAATTTTTTATGTTGCGATCTAAAAGTAGAATATACATACTTCATGGTGTCATCACAAAAATAAACCTTGAACTGAGTTTATTAAATCTCGTTCTAATACCACATGAAATAATGCGATACCAATTTATTTTGATATCACTTGTTAGATTCAATAAATGAGAGTAATATTGGTAAGATGAAAATAATGATCAAGAACACTAAGATTTATGTAGAAAACATCAAGGGTAAATGAGGAGAATTCAATATAAGATGATAGAATACAAATTTTTGTGCTTACAACTTGTTTTGATTCATAATGAAGATCAAATTATATATAGAGTACATGTCAAACCATAATTGTAGTGTGCAAAATAGGCCGTGGGCTGGATGGTATCAGCGCCCTTGCGGCAACGCCCAGACGCTCCATCTCTAAATTATTCTTTTTCTCGAACTGGCGCATAGGCATCCCGTCTTTGCCCCAAATTCACCTTTATCCATATTTCGACTTCCTTTTTCAACCAATCCATTAATATAAGATGGAACTTAGGTCACTCTTCAACAATCTAAGTTAAATATTTTACAACCAGCCATATTATACAGCACACCAAACAGGTTCTATAAAGAATAGTGTGCTATACCTATCTTATGGTACTGCGATGAATCATTGTGACTCGTAGAAAGATATATTTATATTAACACCTCGTTTCACTATTCTATATCAAGAATTTAATATTAGTTTCCCTTTTGAAGGAGTATACTTTCTCACACGTGTTCCTTAACAAAAGTATTCCAGAATATACTCAAGACGTTCAATAAATATACATTAATTCATCATCACTTAGGGGATGTTCTCTTCGTATTTCAATTTTAAATTTTGAGTTTTGAATTCATTTTGTGTTTTATATTTTGAGTGTCTATTTTAAAATACTGAAAATGCGTTCTTTTTGTCATTCTAAAAAATTGTTTCTTAAAACATAAAAATAGAAAACGTGTTTACTTTGAAATTTTGAGAATATATTTTTTATAATATTTTATTCAA